>CALYLW010000771.1:0-291942 GCA_944989445.1 Ampullaceana balthica | reverse complement strand
AATCGAAACGAAGCAAGAAGCAAAAGAGTTTCATAAAACTTTCCACATCAGCGTTTCTGTCTTTGCTGCACGATTGGACTGTTTCACAATCTTTAAGCTCTTGTGAGCCACGGAGACTTTGTGCACTCGATAACGGTTGGTCGTCATCACTCAAGGTTAGACGGCGCTCGCTGCAATGCAAGATTGTGTCAGGAAGTTTAATGTTGTCATTAGATTGGATCATGAACCAGTTTAATGGCTGATCGTAGACGTTTGTCAGTTTATGTAGTAACGAGAGAATGGTTTCAAAGAAACGTCCCCTGAAAAAAGAAAACAATTCTATTTGATAGGTTTTAATAAGTACAATTTTTATAAACATTTTTAAAATTTTATAAAATTTTTATAATTTATAAAACTTTATTTCAAAAATTAAAGTTTATAAATGTAGATGAATATATTCAATAAATATTTAGTTATTTTGTAGTTTCAACAGTACAATAAATGGGCAGTTACTATATCGTTTTAATCGGTCCAATGACTTTTAAAGTTAAGTATCATATTTTGTTTATTCATAAGAGCGAGGATTAAATTGCACTAAATATTTCTTTAGGTTCGTAGCTAGTTTCTTTATAATGACGATTTTCCTTTCGAAATTAAATTACCTTTCTCCGTCCGCCAACATTATCACAACAACCGGGTATTTCTTTATCTCCTCAAGCCGAACAACCTCTTCGAAACAACCATATTGGGTATTTCCCTTACGAAGAAAAATAATTGAATTTCGATAATTTCAAATTCAAACGAATATCTTAAAAATATATATTTATGAAAAAAAAGTTAAATCTATTTTATATTTTGTTTTTAAGCAAATCACAAAACGTGACTAAGACTCTTTCCTGAGATACAAAACTTAAATAGATCAATGTTATTTTTCCTAATTTACAACTCATGAAAGATCTTAAAATGTTGATGTTAAAAACATACTCAATAAAAATAATAACAATCCCTTAAATTTAAATATAAATAAATTTATTAAATATGTGTCCTAACCTCAAGGTTTAAAACTGATGTTAATCCAAAAACATCAGAGAAAAGGGTTAGGGTTTTCATTGCACTTGTGGTAGACTGGCTGAGACCTTCCTCACAATCGATTTCATAGTCACTAATGACAAGAATGTCTGCTCCTAATTCTTCCTCATTTGATGTTAAAATTCTGCTACTAGTTCCATATTTAACAGCGAATGACTTTTGGAACATTAGCTTGGCATCTGGCGATTTCTTTTCCAGACGTTCCCAAGCGACAAGCAAATAAACTCTAGTAAACTCGTCTCTATAGCAATCCGTTTGGGAAGTCTCGGACACAGATTTTTCAGTTTCTTTCAAAACACAACCCAAGGCACCAAGTCCAGCCATGTTAACAAAGGTCAATGCATTTTCATACTGTCCGATCTCCAAATAACTATTCACGGCACACACAACCATTTCCGGGTCATCCAGTGACCTAGATCTCAAAATATCACCTACAATAGTTACAATGCTCTTGTAATCTTTTATTATTTGCAGTAGACGGATGTATTCCTTATTTTTATCTTTGCATTCACTCTTGCTGTCGATATCTGCTTTCAATATTTCAAATGACTTCCATACAAACGTTTCACAATTCTTGGGACCTGACTTCACTGCCGCAAGGTCTGCTGCAAGACTCGTCGCCTTGGTCAGGTATTCTCTTCCTTGTTCATAAAACTCCTGGCTCTTGTCTTGATGTTGTTTGCTAAGCTCTAGCAGACATTTCCCTGCCTCCTCATAGGACGTTATTAAAGTTATCAAGTAGCTCAAGCTGTTTTGTTCGAGGTGAATTATCTGCTTAAATACCTGCAGGGCTTCCTTGAAACGATCTAATCTTGTATAAAGTTTGCCGAGACTCAGCATCGCTGGGACGTTTTCATTTTTGGAGATGGTAATCGCCTTTCTGTACATGCTTTCTGAATTTTTAACATATTCACAGCTCTGGTCAAGCTTTGTTTTACTACAAAACAAATGTCTTGTTAAAACGATGTTATGTTTTATGTCCAGACGTTGGAAATGATCCTCAGTTGATTTTGATTCAAATACGATTGAACATGGAGCTCCCTCATTCAAGGTGCTGTCAGGCAAAGTGTTATCCCTTGATTCAAATACATGCGTACATTTCGTTCCCTGATCTGCTGTCTTAACAACCGAAGTTTCATCTGTTGATTCTAAAGTAGCCTCGGCTTTTCTTTCATAGCACTGACCCAAATTGTGTAAAGAAATTGTGTTTTCTCTTTTAGACAAAGCTTTTTTGATTAACTCAGTGGCTCTGTCAATGTCGAACGCCATAAAAACACGTCCACAATGGGAGAGAACTGTCGGATTTTCTCCTCCCTTTTCCAAAGCCGTCTCACATAATCTGATGATATCAAAGTCTTGAAAGCAGAGCCCGTCTTGTGTGCTGGAATAAGTGTTAAACAGGATGATCAGCTGCGTGTAAGCCAATGCTTGGAGCTCTTCGTCATCACTCTCTGTGACGGCCAGCAAGCAATCCTTGGCGAGTCTGATGTTCTCTGACGTGTTGGATTCGTTGACCACCGAGTAGGACACATTGAAGTTGGTCATCCGCCTGTGCATGAGACCGAGACCGAACTTACACAAGTGATTGTCGGGGTTTATTTGCACCACTTCTTTAAACAGCCTTATGGACATCTGACAGTTGTGGAATCCGCCCATACGGCTGTAATAGTACGCCTGCTCAGCCTTGGCTTCTGTTAGCAAATCATCAAAATCGTCACGCTCCCTCAGACTTACCAGTTCTTTGAGGTGGTCGCTAGCGTCTATTTCATTTCTCTCGTGATGCAAAATGAACACGCGATTACCCAATGAAGAAATGTTTAGGCCGTTTGTTTCAGCGATAACTTCCTCGTTGAGTTCCCTCGCGTGGTTATCTGCAGTGTCGAGGTGATACTCCAACCAAGTTAAAATATTTTTGTTTCTTACGTTTTCTACCCTAGCGTATTTCCCAGCCATTTTGTCTGACGTCACGTTGTTTTTCATGTGTTGGAGCCGTTGTCTGCTAGGAGGTATACCCTCCAGATTAAACGCGCAAGGAAAGTCTTTCATTTTCACTAACAGTTCATCCATTTTTGAATCCTGAAATAAAGAAACACTGTTTGTAATTTGTTTCTTTTTTAAAATAGATTTTATTTTTATATACATATATAAATATTGAAAAAAATAATTTGTAAACTATAGTATTTTTTTTACTACATCTTGCAAACTGAAGGTCTAACCGCCATTAAGACATACCGTTAACAATAACGCAAAGATTTACTATATTATTTTAAATAGATACATTGTTCAAAAATTAAACATGGAAAAAAGTATTTTTAAAGCCTCGCATTGCACCCTCTCCTTATCAACCCACTCGTAACTAAAAATAGCATCCATTACTAAAGTGTAACATAATACGTTTTTAGAAGGAATTTTTTTTTAACGATTTAAGATTTAGTAAAGAAAGAAAGAAGATCTCAAGCTAATCCAACACATTATTGTTAACGCCTTCTTATCAGATAAGATTTTTTCCCCTTATATAGAAGAGTCGATAGTGTAAAAAGATTGTGCAGCACATAGACCTATAAGTAAACACACCCGAAAATTGATGTATTTCTTTTCAATGATAAGTACTGCAACAGTAGAACACAGCTTTATAAAATGAAATACATAAAAATAGAGTGCTGATGCGTCGACGTGATTCATAAAAGTTTTCATTTAACTCAGTCGTGACTGTTATTTGAATGAAGAATTGATTACATGATGAAATAAATAAATGAGGTATCAGTTTATACAGCTATGAACTTCAGAGACAATTCGTTACATATATTTTCCGACTAACCTTAGTAAATATTTTTACGTTATTAAAATGACATGAAAATAAAACTCATATATTAAGATAAGGGGCCGTTCAGATATTATATAACGCAAAAATGTCAATTTTTACACTCCCCTCCCCTCATATAACATAACGTAACACTAGTGTGAACCTCCGATATAACAAAAAATAACAAATTTGCATTCACCCCCCTCCCACTTCGGCGTTATATAATATGTGAACGGCCCCTAAAGTATTTTAAATCTATTACCTTTCTTTTTTACTCATACACCCACTCACACACACACATACACGCATTGAGAGGCAAACACACACACTCAGCGACACACACAGACACACATATTAAGAACACATAGTGACACTACCATCATGTGGCAAGACTCGGCAGCAGTATATCGATTAACCGATATCTTTGGATGTGTGTTCCGTGACGTAGTTGTTGTTTTCTTTGAAAGCCAGCTCTATGCCCCAGTTTTACTCAGCATCCATGTGAAGTAATTTTCTGGCTATAAAAGAAATTTCTAGCAACACAATATGTTTTTTAAAAAGTTTATCATATAATAATACAAACTGAGTCAAGACAAAAATGATAAAATAAATGTCATCAAGATAAATTGGTTTCTTATTAGAACATTTAATGGGGGGGGGAACATAAAGAATAATATTCGTTTATAATATAACACTTCATATAATATCATGCTCGAAAACAATATGGAGTCGTTAGAATGTCCCTTGTGCACTTTAAAACTTTATTTGAATTTAATATCACAATTTTATCTTTGTGTTCACCAACTGTTTGTCTGAAAACACACTGCAGCGCTGTAAGCCAGGTCAAACGTTTGTAACGAATATAACCGGACCGAGATAACTAAAAGCAGTGCTGCCAGTGACAATTTTGGATAAAACCTAGCCAACATGTTAAAAAAACCTCGATCTAAAAGAAAAAACCTAGTCACACTAAAAATAAACAAATATGACGTCACAAAGTCCCCCCCCCAAAAAAAAACGCCGTATTTCCTACTACAAAATTGGCGTGTTTCAACACAATTTTTTGTTATTTAAGTATGTATTTAGTGTAAGACTGCATTCTAATATCGTAAATTATTTAAGTGGAGCTTTCGTTTAAAGTTGTGTATTTTTTTATGTGACGTCACAGCTCTTAAACACGTCCTTCCCTCTTGTCACACATCTCACTAAAGAGTGCCCCCCACCCTTTTAGATGCATGTCGTTATTTATGAACGGCCCCTAATGTATTAATTAGTATGTTCTACGTAACTATTTGTAAAATATAGATTCATCTGCATTTATTCATCACTTATGTCGTCTTCCTTATAAATCTTATTGGCAATCTTATCAGCATTCTTGGAATTATTCTTATTTTATCTTTTAAGGACGCTCCTTCTATTCGGAATATTACTTAGTCCTACTTTTATCCCTGTTTTTGTCTAGTCTGTATTTTTATTTGAGTTTTAAATGTTGATAGAGTTTTGGTTTTCCTCGTTTGATCAGGTAACCCATTCCATTTCCGAATGCTGGACGAAAAGAACGAGAATTTTTATGTGTTTGTTGTTGCATACGGAATAGGAAAAGTGTTTTTATAACTATGTCTATCTGACGGTTGTATTAGATTATCTTTTGTTTATACCATGAATACTTGAAGGGTATTCTCTCAACGCAGGCACAATAAAATTGTAGAACTGTTAAGTTTGTCATGAGGTCTAATAAAATTGAATATTTTAGCTCATTCAAGCTGTTTTAACTTGTACCAGATTTCTTTATACAGATGGCACCACAGCAGCGCCATCCTTCCAATTCAGTGGGATAGTATGATAGATGATAGAGGTATAGATATCATAATGTAAAATGACAGAGCGGTTGAAAAAACTGTTGTCACCTAATGCTTAACTTTATTTGTGAAAAATCGAATTTATTTTAGATATTAATTGCACATATTTATTAAATGTTGTACTTAAACATCAATTATTTACTTATTTAAAGAAAAAACCTAGAATATGGCTATTTTTGAAATAATAAACCTAGAAACATAGACAAGGTCGAAAAAAACCTAAATCTAGGTTGAAAAACCTAGCGCTGGCAGCACTGACTAAAAGCAATGCATTGTGAAATAAGGTCAAGGACGTTGTAATTGCCATGAATAATACTTAAAAGAGAAACGGGAATTTCCTAATCCAAAAATGAAACCGATCTAACTGCATGTGTTGTTTACTACGCTGTGTTTAGAACAACATGCATCGAACACAAGTAGTCATGTATTGTGTTGTTGTTTGTTTGTTTTTGTTTGTTGTTGCTTCTATCTAAATTCCTTAAATAAAATCTATATTAATAGATTTATTACGTTTTTTAAGTCGATTTCCAAAAAATAAATAAACAAAATACAATGATACAACATATGTAATTTTTTTGTAAGGATAAAATAGTAAATCCCTCTCATCATATTTTATATGTGAAATCAAACTAAGGGAATGCTGAAGATCACTGAAAAAAGACACACAAAAATGCGCCACACTCATGTAAAAATCAAATGCTTTACTGTGCGGAAAATAAGACGATTGTGGCTATTGCTGTCATCCTGATGCTAATGGGCTATCATCGTTATGGATACAATTTCAAAGCCGAATATAAAAAACGACTTTGATGCACTCCACCCCCAATTATGGCTTCCGGTACAAATGCCCTCATCTCAACCCCCCCCCCACCCGATAATCACTCATTTTTAGCGAATTCATTAATATCATTTAAATACTGGACTAATTAAAAAAATATATTAATGTATGTTAAGTAATTGTCAATTGACTTCATAAATATATTTAAAAACTACTTTCTAGATGGATAATTTTGATGTTTTAAGGTAATTTTTTTTCTGTAGCCTACAAAGTATTTTAAAAAAATTGATTTTTGAAAGAAAGAACAAGTAAATAATTTATAGACAATTAACATCGTTTTGCACTTTTCATGTCCTAAATTAGACATTTTTTGACGCTTAAAACATTTTTTTTCTATTTATATTATTTAATACAAACAAGTTTTTACTGCAGATCATATCTTTAGATTTATGTGCTTATCGTTGATTAATCTAGATAAGAATTGCGGATCATAACTTTGACATTATTTTATGTTGAATAAAAAAATATATATATTTTTTTAAAAATTACATATTCGTCAAAATTCAGGACCGAACAAGAAAATAACTAACAATCATTTGCCTAGGCAAAAAACGTACGCTGTGAAACGCTCAAAATTTAAACTATGATCCACAAATTTGATTAATTTGTTTGTAAAATAATACAAAAATGTTATTTTTAAACGCGTGATAACTTTTTTTTTAATGTAAATTTTCATAACAGATTTAAACTTTAAAAGTCTGAAAACAAACGCTATCAAATATAAATATATTTACAATAATCAAAAGGCACATTTTTTTAAGTATGTAAATAATAAACTACTGTCGTTTTTATAAACTTTTTAAAATAATTAATATATGTCTTAAGAAATCATGTATCAATTACGACGTTATCAACAGATTTTAAAGTTTTATTATTTTTTTTATTTTATTTTTTTGGTGCAAAATTCTAAAATTCATATTACAACATCATTCTCCAACTCCTCCTCCTTTTAGCCCCAACCCCCTCTTTTAGCCCCTCCCTCCATTACACACTCCTTCCGTTATCCCCTCCCTCAAAACCACTTCTATTCACACAACTCTTCAGAGTAGTCGTCTATACGTTATTCCTGGCAACACACCTTATCTTTATGGTCATTGTTGTTTCGTGTTGTCGTTACCACCAAGGACTCCTGGTGTTAATGGTTTATCCAATATTTCTTGTAAAATAGCGTTTCAAAATATGTCCCAAACAGTGCCGAATGTGACGTAGATATATAAGAAGTTATAAGAACAACAAAAATATAAAATCAAAACAAATACATTTTATTCAGGATAAGATGACCTTAAATATCTTTTATAGTAAATTAAAAACAACATCAATTAAGTCGGGATAGCTGTTAATATAACACAGAATATTTGAGCGCAGAGAGCAGCAATCTGTTCTCTATACCGATTCCAAGTGCATTCAATAAAATAACTGCACGTTGCTGTTTTTTGTTGTTGTGAGATATATATATATTTCCTTTCGTTAGACAGGTTTCATTTGATTAAACACACTATACAGTGTTAAGCTATTTAATATTATATGCAAATAAATAATACCATAAAAAGTAAAAATATAAAAAATGTAGTGTCAATTTAATAACCGGATATTTTAAGTCATCAAATATTGTTGCTTTTCTTAAAACAGTTGTTTTCAATGTTTTCAAATTTTGCTTTCAGTTTTATATAAACAAATTTTAAAAAAATATGTTTAAATCATTCCACTTTCGTGCTCACAAAATAATTTTTAAAAAAAAACACAAACAAAGTGTAATGACATATAATTAAATGGAAACTAACTAGAAAGATAAAATTACTTAAAATATATAAACTTGTTAATGAAAAGCAATTATTACATTAAATAATTAAATATATTCATAATCTATAGAGTATTCAGAAAGTTAATTCAGTTTATGCTTTCAATGGACAACTGCATTTATCGGCAGTTGGACATTTTCTCAAATTAAGGTTTTAGTTTCCTATACTCCTCTGAAAGTTGGATGTAATCCTTATGCACCAAAAAGCAAACGAGTGACATGATACGTTCCACAAAGGCGTCATGAGATTGCTGAGAGTGCTCTGGAAGAAATTCATTAGTTTCAGTCTCATCAACACTCGCAGAATGTGCTCGATTCGTGTAGTTTGGGCTTGCCACATCAACACTTGCTATGTGATTTTGATGCGTGTCACTTGTATTTTCTACATCTAAGATGGAATTATGTATTTCATTAACATTTCTTTTGTTGGCCAGATCTAAATTATTTGTAGGTCTTTGATCGCCACCAGTTGTATCTGCCATATATGAAGTTGTGGTAGGTCTTTGACACATATCACTTGTGTCTACTACATCTAAGCTTGGAGAAGGTCTGTGTTCTACATTACTTGTGTCTACCACGTCTAAACGTTCAGAAGGTCTTTGTTCTACATCACTTGTGTTTGCCACATGTAAACTTGCAGAAGGTATTTGTTCTAAATCACTTTTGTCTACCACATGTAAAATTGCAGAAAGTCTTTGTTCTACATCACTTTTGTCTGCCACATCTAACATTTGAGAAGTATTTTGCTCTATATTACTTGTGTCTACCACATCTAATCTTGCAGTAGAGCTTTGTTCCACATCGTTTGTGTCTACCACATCTAAACTTGGAGAAGGTTTTTGTTCTACAACCCCTTGTGTGTACGCCATTTAAGCTTGCAGTGGACATTTGAACTTTAAGATAAGAATTTGTAACATCAAAAGAATCGGAATTTCGATTATCATGGAAAATAGGATCATCTTCAAATAAAGTAAATCCCTGCTGCTTGTACCTGATCAAAGTGTCAGGAACGATAACCCGGTCACTGGTCTGGATAA
The DNA here is from genome assembly GCA_944989445.1 of Ampullaceana balthica. Lineage (NCBI taxonomy): Eukaryota > Metazoa > Mollusca > Gastropoda > Lymnaeidae > Ampullaceana > Ampullaceana balthica. The sequence goes on along the minus strand of CALYLW010000771.1, from coordinate 282,539 downwards.
TAAACAGATTGATGGGGTTACCTTTTTCGTCTCCGATTTGTGGAAGGATCTTTAGTATGTGGTCGAATACTGGATCCCTGTAAGTTAAGTAAGAACACAGTTAGCAGTCTCTTTCTTCAGGAGGCTTTTCTTATCTTAGAAACTACAGAAGCTAATTCTGTACGTAAAATTACCGCTAACTAAGCTTATCAATGTTTACGTTTGGTTTAACATTTGTATTACACTTTTTAATATTGATAGAATGTTGATTTTTCTTAGCTTCATCGTGCAACCCATTCCACGCCCGAATGCCAGACACAAAGAAGGCGCATGTGTGTGTTTGATTTTTACACGGAACAAGAATAGGAATTGTATCCGCACGTTTATCAAAGTGGTGTATTAAATTACTGTGGTTTTGTATTTTTAGGTTATAATTAAAACACTCACATATGTCATTTTCTTGGATCAGGAAGGTGAAAGCGAAATGGTGGTTAAACAATTAAGATTTGAACATACGATCAGATTTCAAACATACTATTTTTTTATTATTATTATAACCTAATGTGTTTTTGTTGATGTTGTTGCTATTGTTGCTATTGTTTTTTTCCCCAGAATCCTTCAATCAACTTCACTGTAATATTTAATATTTACTTTACCGTAAATAAAAGCAGTTATGAAAATGATAAAAACTAAAATGAAACAATGAGCATAAGTTAGGACGAAATTATCTTCTATAAAGAATAATGGTCTGTAAAAGAAAAGTTCTTATTTCTTAAATAGCATGATTTAAAAAAAATTAGGTGAAATTTCATTCACAAATTAAACCAATTCAAACGCCAGAGGTAGTAAGAAAGGTATGTTATTAATTATGTGTGTGTGTGGGGGGGGGGAGAGACATATCAGAAATCGATAAGAACAAGGGCTGCGGAAATTAACGATTGATTAATCATTAAAAATGTTAATTGATTAAAATTAATTTTATCGATTACAATTCGATTAAAATTAAAATATTTCTAATGTATTTTTCTCCCAATTTATTCATAATTACCAGTAATGTTTTTTGTTACTTAAATACTTTGCCCTCGTATTATTATTAATTATTTAGACGTGCATACGTAAAAAAAAAGGGTTTTTCTTCCTTATTTCTTGCATAGCAGAACGTCACAAAATTTGGGAGCCATGGAGTTACCGCGACTTAACCGATTTCGCTCAAAAGAAATTAATAAATCGTGACTTAACGGGATCTATATATTCGTTATAAAAATATAATTAATCGAAATTAATCGATTAATCGATTTAAAAAATCCCAATTAATCGAAAACAATTCTTTTAAACTGCACCAGCCCTTATAAGAAACAAACATATTTTAAATATCTTGGAATAAATATTGTTGTTTCTGTTCTGAAATTATAGATGATTGTTTTGAAATTTCTTTCTCCATATTTACCTTGTTTCTTCCGTTAGAACCAAAATCACTAATGGATACTTCTTCATCTCTTTCAAGTGTGACTCGATCTCATTGTGGTACTCTAGACTTTCCTGGATGAGAAATGTAGTTATAGTAATTAACGTATTTATGTTTCCTAAGCCATGGAAGCCATTCTCGTCTTTTGTACAATTTTAATTTTAATTAATGTTTTACACCCAGGAAAGTACACACCTTGTAATTTTCATTTTGACCATAAACCATAGCGTAAAAGGGGAAAAATAGTTTACTTGTTTTGTTTACATCTTTAAGTTGCTTCTCTTATTTACAAAGTGAGTCAAACTGTACAACTCAACATTTTTTTCTAGATAAACAATAAATGTTTCCAAAAAATATAACTTAATAACAAGTAAAACGATTAATTCATGAAAGGTAGTTTTATGTAAAGATTATTATTTTAAAAGATTTGTTTTATTTATCCTTTTATTTTTTCTAAACAAAATGTTTACAAGCAGGGTATTACGAAAACATAAAAAAATTTTTTAATAATAATTAAATTGATTGTTCTTAAATTAGTAAACCTATCGGTCTATATCTAGGGTTTGCTTGTAATAAGGTAATATAACAAAATACCACAATTTTAAAAATTATCTTAGTCGTTTTTGTGAAGGTTATTTTACCTCTAAGTTCCGAAATGACTTGAAGCCGAGCACTTGAAGGAACATTTCTTGTAGTTGAATTGAGACTGTAGTCGACCGTCCCAATCCTTCCTCACAATCTTGAAACGTGTCATTGACAATAAGAATTTTAGCTAGATTATCCTTGTCCTCCTGACCTGATTGAATCTCAGCAAACTCCTCATATTTTGTTGCAAAAAGATTCTGAAAGATACGCTTAGCGTCACACGACTGTAATCGCAATCGTTCCCAAGATACTAAAACAAAGACTTTAGCAATGGCGTCTTGGAGGGCTTTCATTTCAGTACATTCTGGTGGAAATTTGTCCTTTGCTTTTAAGCAGGACTTTGATGAGGTTTTAACCATGTTGACAAAGGCCAATGCATTTTCATACTCTCCTTGTTTCAGGTAACTATTCACTCCAGATAAAACTATTTCCGGATCGTCCAACATTGTACCAGAGTCCAACATATCTTTGATGGCAGATACAACTCCGGTGTGATCTCGTATGAGCTGTAGAAGTCGGATATACTCTCTACTCTTTTCTCCACATTTATCCATCCCGTCGATATCTTCTTTCAACACTTGGAATGATTTCCCTGCAAATGTTGTACAATTCGTTGGACATGACTTCATTGATGCGAGATCCGCGGCAAGACTTATTGCCTTGGTGAAGTAATATTTCCCTTGTTCATAGAACTCTTTTTCTTTTATTTGATTTATTGTTCTAAGCTTCAATAAACAAAGTCCAGCCTCTTCATAAGCCGTGATTAAAGTCACCAGGTAACCAAACCTTGTTTCTTGTAGCTTGATAATTTTTCTAAACTGTTGCAAAGCTTCTTTAACACAATCGGATCTCAAATAAAGTTTCGCCAGACTAAGTATAGCTGGTATATTTCTGTCGTTAGACAATTTAATGGCTTTTTCATAGTTCTCTACAGCTTTCCTAACGATGACACTCTTTGCATCCAAATTTATTTTTTCCGGCCTCACATGTTCTCCATGTAATTCAGGCTTTCTTGGGGATTTTGCATAACATCCTTTTGCCGTAGACTCGGCTGTATGTCTCAAGTTAAGATTGCTACACTCCGTAGAATGCCGTCGTGAAACATGTAATGGTTTTTGATGTTCTTTATTGTAAGTCTTATTCGGGTTGTAAAATTCAAAACTATTTCGTCTTGGGTCTTTTTTCACATTGTATTGCTTGTTATGTTTAATATTTGGAGATACAAACCCCAGGGCGGTTTTATCTGCTTTTTTTTCATAGCACATTCCGAGGTAATGAAACGCTTTCGCATTTTCTCTTATTAAAACAGATTTCTCGATCATTTCAATGGCTTTATCAGTCTCTGTATTCATAAAGTATTTGCCGCAATTGCAGAGAACTGTTGGATCATCAGGTGAGACCTTCAGAGCAATGGCACACAAGTCGCCACCTTTTATCCCATTAAAGCAATGATCGCGTTCAAATCTAGAACACGAGTTTAACATGCCTAACAGCTGGGCGTAAGCTAGACCACAAAGTCGTGGATCGTCGTCCTTGGTGACGGCCAGTAGGTTTTTCGTGGCCAGTCTAATGAGCTCAGATCGGTCATACTCTTTGTTGACCGAGAAACACACGTTGAAGTTTGTCATCCGCCTGTACATGAGCCCCAGACCGAACTTCCAGAGAAGATTCAGCGGCTCTTTAGTGACGACCTCTTGGAACAACTTGACTGACATATCGAATTCGCCCATTCGACTGTAGTAATACGCCTGCTCAGCTTTAGCTTCAGTCATTAGATTTTCGAAATCCTGACATTCTCTCATTGTTTCGAGAGTATCGATACATTCATCGGCGTCTAAATAATTAGCTTCATCCAAAAAAATAAAAACGCAGTTTCCGAGAGACGGAATGTTAGGTTTTTTTGTAGCTTTAATGACTTCATCATTTATTTCTTTTGCCTTTCCTCCAAGTAAGTGCTCGACCCAAGTTAACAAATTTTTATTTCGGATTTCTTCCGGTATCAAATATTTTCCACTGGGTTTGTCTGTTGTCAGGTTATGCCTCATGTGTAGAAGAAGTTGTCTTGATGGTGGCGAACATTGGAGGTTGAACGCACAATGAAAGTCCTTCATTCGCTCTTGCAGCTTAATCTGACAATTAATTCCGATACCAATATTAAATATCAATAAGTCTTTTCATATAAGATTATTTTCTTTTAAAGGGCTGAATTTCAAATTAAATTAAATAGTAGTTTACTGCATATATTTTTTTTCCGAATGAATATATATATATATATATAAATATATAGTGGTACCTTGAGATACGAGTGCCCCGACACACGAGTTATTTGATATACGAAGTGTCAAGCGAGTGAAGTTTTGTTTTGAAATACGGGCAAAATGCGAGATACGAGCACTCTCAGAGACTGACGACAGATGAATTACAAGAGTTACAGTCGCAGCAGCATTCAGGGGTTCTGCAAGAGGTGAAGGAGGTTATCTCTAAAAGTGAGATAAAAGAGATCTGGGGAATGTTGGAGAGAGTTTCACAGTTCGTGGAAATGAAACACCCGAAAAAGTTGCAACTGGTCGTGGATCGGAGCTATTTAATGACACTTGCTTAACTCATTTCTGCAGCATTCTGAAAGGGAGGAAGAAACAAACCTCCTGGGACAGGTTTTTTTTCATCCGGCGAAAAAGACAAAGACCAGTGAAGACAAAAGCAGTGCCTAAATTAAGCATAAAGTAATATTTAAGTCGTGTGTAAGTTACATTTAAGTGACCAAAATAAAAATATGTATGTACACTTTATAAATCCAGTTAGTTTTTTTTTGCTTTACATTCTCTTTTATTCTTTTTATACGATATTTTTCATTTATAAATACATTTTTCTTATTCAAAAACACGTACGAAAACAATTAGGGGTAGCAAATATTTGGGCTAGAACGGATTAATGGCATTTCACTTAATTTCAATGGTGAAAATTGCTTTGAGATACGAGCAAATTGACATACGAGCAAGGTTACGGAACGAATTAAACTCGTATCTCGAGGTACCACTGTTATATATATATATATATATATATATATAATATATATATATATATATATATATTAGAAGAGCTCAAGGGAAGAAACGGCTATGTCACATTTTTGTGCTTTTGAGATATTCAAGTTTAAAAGTTCAAAATTATAGAGATTTCTTAGAAATTAACTAAATAGATTTGAATTTTTAATAGTGTCAGGGACATAGTTTTTTCATAAAACCTTATTCAGAGCATTCAATTTTTGATCCTCTATCAGATGCAGAGGTTAACTAAAAAATTCTTTAAATGTCACATAGCAGTTTCTTGCCTTATATATAATTTAACACTCCATTATTAGAAGTTACAAACATATAAACATATATATGAATGTGTGTGTGGTTTTGTGTGTGTGTGTTTATGTGTATGCTTTTTTATTGGAACATGAGTGACCGAAATTGAATATTGACAACTGATTCTATTTTCAATTCACTTCCAACCTTTATATTTTTCTATAAAATATTCGATAAAACACTTCAAATGACATTTTTAATATTTATAAAATTTCATTGGAAAAAAAAAGTCTCACGTAGGAATATAAAAAATTTAATAAAATTCATCATGTACATCACCTCAGTAGCCATGCTTAAATCACTCTTCTGAATTTAAATATTCTTTTTAAATGAAATATAGCTTTAAATTAACTTTCAATCGATGAAAAGACGAGCCATCAGTAGTTAACGCCGGCCTTTTTAGAGGAAAGTAAGTTGGTTCAATTCCAAAAACGGTGAACGATTACAACTGGCTTAATTAAGTCTGCAGCTGTGTGATTCATCACTGTAAGAAAAGAATAAGAAAAAAAAACTTTACATAACATCGGGACTACCCGAAACCGGATTATTGACCATAAATTAGTTAAGCTAGTTAGCCTATTTGATTTGAAACTGAAATTGAAACTGGTCAATGTAAAAATAAAAAGATATAGTTATGGTGTAGCAATTGACTTTGATGGTATCAAGCACGAATTCATATCACGAAATGCACTTTACAGAGAATGTCTGCTACCAGCATCAATTTCCTTTACTCATTTCATTGATGCAAAATTAATAGATAAACACGAGAACAGATGCAGCATGGGAAAATATTCCCGATGGCTGAAGACTTGGATGTGTTTGTGCGTGTGTAGTGGGGTGCTTTAAACAAGAAAAAGAAAAAAAATGTCGATAGCACCACACATTTTTTATAAATGTTACTTCCCTTGACATAGAAATATACAATTGTAAGGAATGCCGTGTTATAAGGTCACTACTACCTATCTGATTTCTTATTTCTTATTTTTTTATTTTTATCATTTTTATATTGTTGTTGTTTCATAGAGAAACAATTCTTGTGGTGTGTACTAATAAGAAATTTGAATGGTGACGAATGACGAGGAGATCACACACAAGAAAATTGATAAAACATATGTGAAAAAAACAACTTTCCCATGTAGAAATAAAGGGATATATCTTAGTTCGTAGCTTCTATAACTAGTGCCGTAGGTGATTGTGAAGCTGTTGATGCGGAATAATGTTGGTGGTGCCGGTTTGGGCTAATGTTGCCGTTGATGTCGGTGGTGCTGTTGCTTCATTTGGTGCTGACTGTGCGGTTGGTGCAGGCTGTGCTGGTTGTGCGTTGGGTTCTGTTAGTTCTGGTGCTGTGGTTGGTGCTAATTGTGCCGAGGTGCGTGTGATGCTGGTGGTGTTGGATGTGCTAGGGGTGCTGGTGTTGCCGGTTGTTCTATTGGTGCTGTTGATGCCTTGATGCTGGTAGTTCTTTTGTTGCGTGTAGTGTTGGTGGTGCTGGCGGCACATGTGGTACTCGTGGTGCGAGCGGCGGTACTGGTGGTGCAGGGTGTTTAAAAGGTGAAAAACTGCTCCAAAACACCTCTGAGGGCGGGGCTGACATTTAAGGTGTCCTCATTGCCAGCCCAGGCCTAGAAAAGATGATGTGGTCCATAGTCGTAGTAAAATAACTTAGTAAAAGAACGGTTTTAAAATTTTAGCATTTTTGTTTGGTCTTCTAAAAATAATTTTTTGAGAGAAGCTTAATGTAAAAAAAATGTTTATTTTCCTATATCTTTCTCTGAGCCGGCAGTACTTCACCATTGACATGTTTGCAGTTTAAATGAGTTCAGCGTCAAACTGCCAAAAGTCAGGAAGACTAGGACTTGCTTCTACAGTCGCAATGGTTTGATGACAAGTGCAAACGTAATGAGACAGAATAATACGTTTTTTTAAAAACTTTATAAAAAAAGACTCCCAAACACGTAATTTTCAATGCCCTACAACATCCACACAATACCCCCATACCATCCTACAACTACAATACTCACCACATTACCCTAAAATGCTATTAACACCCCTAATTACTCCTTAAACAACACCAACATATCCCTAACACCGCACCCACAATAGCCCTATGTCACCGCACAATATTGTCACGTGAAAATTCACGGGTTTGACAGAAAAGAGAAAAGGGGAGCGAACATGTGTGAATAAAAAAGGAATGCGATTGTTACGCGGTCAACTGAAGTCCAAGGCCCAGCTTAGTAGTGTGGTCACTGAGTCGAGGCGGACACGGGAGGCTACATGAGGTGTGTAGTTGTGAGAGGTCAGATTGAGAAGTGGAATCATTAGAGTGGTGCTATTTGGAATTCTAGAGATCACAGTGGTGTATTGTAACATATGTGTATATATTGAATATTTCATGATTAATTTGTATTTTTCCTGACTTGAATTGTAGTGAATTATTGTGCGAGAGATGGTGAAGCCAACAAACACAAGTGAAAGAAAGCAAGTCACGTCATGATGCGTGACAAATATTCCCCACGAAACCCCAAAAATTCTCATAAGATAAAAACCTCACAATACACTCCTCAACACCACCACAATACTCTCCACATTGCTCTCATAACACCACCCACAGCTAGGGCCAGATTAAGCCATCTATGTTCCCTAGGCACAAACCCACATGGGTTCCCCCATCTGCCCCGGGTCCCCGATCCTCCACTGTCCGCAGGTATGTTCAATATTATGCAAATAAATAAGTTAAATGTAAAAAAATCTTTTTTTTAAAAAGGACACGCTTTTATTTACATATAGAAATTGCACTAAATATGTATAATACAAAAAACAAACATTTTCACCCTAACTGAAAATTGAACCTCGTACCCCCATGTCTGCAATCGATCACGCTTATATTTCGGCCAGCAAGACTTGATGTTGATAGTACTTTTTAAAGATATAATAATTGTATCCCTCTAGGGCGAATTGAGGCATGGTTCATTGACGCAGGTGATAATATTTTATATAGACAAAAACTAAAAACTAAAAGTGCAATAATTTCAATACGGTACATTCGATCGATCTGAAATTTTAATACAATGCATTGTCATCCAAGATCTATCTGTGGTAAAATTTGTAGAACTCTAGGACCATCAGAAGTGGTATAATTTTACGTTTCAAGTTTTGAAGGAAGGATGGAAGGAAGGGTGGATGGATACAACATACAAACATTGTGACTTAAATAAAAGCGTGTAAAAACTAAAAACTAAAAGAGCAATAATTTCAATACGGTACATTCAATCGATCTGAAATTTTGATACAATGCATTGTCATCCAAGATCTATCTGTGGTAAATTTTTTAGATCTCTAGGACCATCAGAAGTGGTATAATTGCTTTTACGTTTCAAGTTTTGAAGGAAGGATGGATGGAAGGAAGGGTGGATGGATACAACATACAAACATTGTGACTTAAATAAAAGCGTGTAAAAAACTAACAAAGAAAAACAGTTGTTAACACATATAGTTTGTACTACTCTACTATCACTCATATAAAACTTACAAGAATCTATTTCAGTATTTAAATTAGAATTAAAATAGTTAATTAATTTTAAAATAATAATAGACCAGATATTGTAACTTTTTTAATAGATAAGAAAGTCAGAGAGAGCACACATTTATATTTTAAAGTTCTTTTGTCTAGATTTACATCTGGCAAAGTTTTTGAGTACACCATCAAAGTTAATTTAGCGCAACAAGTCTGCCACAATCATCAGCAGAGATAAGAAATCAAGCCTTTCTTGTTTCATTGTCGATCTACTTGTATTTTTTGTTTACCTTTCAACTGAGAAAAACAGCGCTCATTAGAACAGTTTGAAAACATTAATGATAAAAATAGGCGCAGGGCGATTTCTACATTTGGAAAAGTACACTCGATGTTGTCTCTAAATATTACTGCATGACTGAACATGTTGTTTTCAGATTTTGATGCACAAAACTTGTGGCGAATATAAGAATGGAAGCGTTGTAGTTCAGTATAAAAATTATTGTACATGTCTTCAGGATAAGCATTTATTAGCTCTTCCCAACACTGAAATGTGTATAGTACATCAACCAAACTGCCATATCAAAATATACCTGTCCTCGTCTACTCATCTCTTCTCAAGTTTGTCAACAATTGCGTAGAAATCAGATATACGAAATTTGTCTCAGGCATGTTGAGATACTTCAGGAGCATCATCATCAATGACCTCTGTCTATCGTTTACGATTACGGGTCAAAGTTGACTTATAATCCACACATGGAGTTATTTCTGATGCAGCTTCTTTAATTATTTCAAATTCATTCACGTGATCTGCTATTGCAGAATAAAAATCAGCACACATTTTCAAGTTCAAGTGCTCATTTTGTAGAGCTTGACTGACCCTGTGAAAATGTTGTTACACTTCTTCCCAAAAGACAAGTATGAGAGCAAATTCTAATTCGTGCATATTTTTAAAAATGTTTTCTGCTTCTCTTCTGGTGTCCCCCTTCTGTGACTGGTCTTCTTGTAAACATTCTGTTGTTGGCTTCCTTATGTCTCGTAAGACGATGGAAGTTTCTGTGCTCCTGTGGGATCCTCGCGCATGGCCCTGCAGCTTCTGCTGTGGCTGTACAAGCCCACTCGCGAATGGCAGCCTTTGCCGCACTTCTGACACTGAAAGGCAGCACATGTGGTTGGCTGATTTGCTCTCCTTTTCCTCTTTTGGCGGTCGGAGTCTGCGACCTGCCGCAGGTCTCTTTCTCCTGCCCGGTAGTCAACGCCTGTCTCCACTTGTACACCACAGCAATTTATGTCGATTCCATTAGCTTTGAGGTCTCTCTTGCAGACATCTTAGTAACGGAGGTAAGACCGGCCTGTAGTCCTCTTTCCTTTAGCTAGCTCAGAATTGAGGATGTCCTTTGGGATTCTGCCAATCTCCAATCTACGCACATGTCCCAACCATCTGAGTGGACGCTGGCGTAGAATAGTTGTCATACTTTGAATTGTTGACTGTTGTAGCACCTCATTGTTGGTGACATGGTCCTGCCAGGCGATTCCTAGGATGCGCCGGAGACAGCGCATGTGGAAGCACTCAATCTCCTTTCTTGTCTGGAGTAAAGGGTCCAGGATTAACTGGCATAAAGGAGGGTGCTAAGCACACATGCACGGTACAAAGCAATTTTGGTTCTGATGGTAAGCTTTTTGTTGTTCCAGATTCTTTTTGAGAGCCTGGCCAGAGTTGTGGAGGCCTTGCCGATCCTTATGTCTAGGTCGGAATCAAGGGACAGGTTGTTGGTGACATTGGAGCCAAGGTATGTAAAGTGATCCATGGTCTCAAGTTGGCAACCATTGATGGTGATGTTGGGTGGATCAGCATCCTGGGCCATCACGTTAGTCTTTTTGAGGCTGATGGTTAGGTCGAAATCGCTGGCAGCCTTTGCAAAGCGGTCCATTAGGCTTTGCAAATCTACTTCATTGTGAGTAGCTATGGCAGAATCATCTTCAAAAAGCATGTCCCTAATGTTTGTTTCTTGTATCTTCCTCTTTAACTTCAGCCTGGCCAGATTGAATAGTTTGCCCTCAGAACAGGTATGTAAAATTTCTAATGCTTCTATAAACCGAGGATGAGACTCTAGAATTGCTTCAGTTGCAACAGCATTTGCTTCCCATCTGGTATCGGAAAGAGACTATACTAGCGTTTAATCTACAAGGCTCCGTTTCAGAATCTTCCATCTGTTGGTTGAAGCTGAGAAAAAAGTATAGATCAGCTGCACTGTATGGAAGAAGTTTATTGCCTCTAAACAAGAGTCAACGGCACTACTGTCAACCAGATTTAGTGAATGGGCAGCACAGGGTATGCATATAGCAAACTCATTTTCCTCTAGAATTTTTTTCTGCATGTTTTTGTAGCACCAAGACATATTAGCTTCATTATCGTAGGACTGACCTCTGCATTTCGAAAAATCATCATATAAAACTTTACATACGCACTGCAACTCTTGCTTAGCCATTCCTTTACCGGTATGACTATGCAGCGCCAAGAAAGTAAAAAAGCGCTCAATGGGCTCTTCATCAACAACATATTGAAATACAATATGTGAAATATCGGGTTTTGAGTCTAGTGATAAGCTGAAATAACCGGAAGCCTTTACTTCATCTACAATTACTTCATGGACTTTTTGGGACATTATTTCCTGTTCCAGAATTTCCATATATTGCAATGTGTGATGCTATAATTGGATCAAACTGACTGACCAACTCCAGCAACCCTAGATAATTTCCATTTTATAAAGATCCAATTTTTTCATTTGTCCCTCTAATAGCCAGATCGCGCTCAGCAATAGTACAAATAACTGCTATTGCTCACTGTCAGGGTATGAGAATCACTGCGAATGATTGTTGTGAGATTGTTGTGAGCCAGTGTGTGAGTCGGCTCAAGGCGTGCGTGACAAGAGTTCACTTGTGAATAATGATGTTAATTGTATTCACCCGGTATGCAAGTTAGAGAGCCGTGTCGTGGATAAATAGTGTGTGTGAGACAGAGAGACGTAGGAAGACTGACCAGTGCGGAGGTCCATAGTCCTTGTTAGGGCTAGACATTTAGTATAGAGCGTTGGCTCTGTTATAGCTGGTGACACATCGAGGTGGCTCGAGTGTCCAGCGTATTATGCACTGGTAGGAGTGAGTGGACATTGTTGAATGGAGTACGTCATGTAACTGAATCAGATGCTGTACATAAATTGAGGAATAATAAAGGCTTGACGTATACGTGAACAAGAGTCGAGACTTAGTCTTCTTTTATCCAGAACCCAGAACGCAACCTAAAAACATGTTCCCAGTAACTATACTCTTCATTTATTTGCTGTTGTAGCTTTTGTAATAGACCCGAGCTTTGTCAAATGTAAAATATTAAACACTTTGGTGTCGATATAAACAGAGCGTGTTTTTCGCCATAAAATATTGTGACGTGACGTCATTTTTTGTATTGCCTATTTATAAATTTTGGTTCATCAAGCGAAGTTGCAAAGGCGGCACTCGCATGGGTGCATAATTTTTAAATAACAATATTTTAAACATATATAATAAATACATGTTACAAATATTAAAGACCATAAAAATTAAAGTTTTTTTTTAAATTAAGTTTTTAAAAGTCTGCGGGTATGTATTCTCGACAGTATACTAAGTAATTATGTATTACATTGGCATAATGAATCTAAATGCTAAACTAAACCCCTGAAGAAAATTCTACACTGATTCTTACTTTAAGCAACCGATATATCAAAGAAAAATTGTTACAGAAAGAAAAGCTTTAAAAGATCTTACCTTTAAATTTTAAATACTCTTAAACAGGATATCTTCCTTTCAACACTATCAAAATTTCGTTGAAGACTTCAGTCTTTGGAAAATTGCAACGGAACTGAAATACTTTTAAATATGATGGGAACAAGGCAGCACTTGTTCCAAACTGTCTTTTCAATTTTCTCTTAGCTCTCATCCAAAGATTTTCGATATTTTGTGTGTGAATACTGGGGTCGTTGGGGTCAACAAAATTTCTTTCATGGACAACAATAGATTGGATAAATATCTCATTTGCTATTTGTGCCAAGTTTCGGTACACCGCCCATCCATCTGTAAGTATGTAAGTCCCTGGCAAAACATGTGGAATTATGTTTTTAAGGGTAGCTGCTATTCTGTCTGGGACTTCCACTGGAAAGCATTTGCGAGATTCTCTGTCAATGCCCCCCAAAGACCTAGTGTCCTTGACGCCAAGCGCCTCTGTGGTACTTGTAATGGAAGTAGTTTGGACTTGTCCATTTAAACAATCGTGGGCATTCCGTTATCGTCAAATCGACTGATCATTGTCGCTTGCTGAGTGAGGTGGATGTCAATTTCCTCTCTAATAAAATTAAACCAGTCAATGGGTGTTTTGGGATTTTGAATTTCCGCTTCGTATTTCACCTGATCTTGCTAAAAATCATTAGCAAAACAGTAAATTAAAATTAATATTTTGGATAACGGTAGATGGCTCCTAGTAAAAAAAAAGCCATCGGAATACTTTTGCATAAGCCGTAAGACGGACATTTCAACATTTGTTTTGTATATTCTTTACGTAGCTAGCATGCAATAAACATTGCAATTATTGCATAATTGTGAGTTTTTAATAATGATCGTTTGGCTAGGAATTCCATTTTTGTAAATACATCATTTGTTGCCTCGAAGAGTGTTCGCATTAACCAACTCACATCACGCATGGCTGCATCGTTAATTACTTCAACAATATGCGTTCTTCATAAGCGAGGTCGTCCTGCCATTTCAAAAACTTTCAGATAATAATACAGAAGCAGAGTCAGTTCATCTGTATATAACCACTAGCCCTCTCTTCATTCAGTGACTAGAAATTAAATGAAGTTAACTTGGGAGTGGATTCCCTTACGCAAATTAGTGCTGACCATGTAACAAATTACCAAGCGTGATCGGGTAAAAGATGACATAGTTACTGGACAAAAGAACCATTGGCTGAGGGAAGTCAGCATTGACGTATAGTTTGTTTTTTTTTATTGACGGGTCCAAGTGTCTGTTGCAGACCAATAATAAAGCAGATGATTAATGAATCCTAAGACTGGTCCTTTTTTTCACCAACTCTCAATTTTCTTCTTTTTTCCTTCAACTTATTGCTTTAAAAAAAAATCAGCATACATTTAGAGTTAGAGACACAAACAATACAGTTAAACAGTAAATAATGCAAACATGAACGGTGATGTGAGTAATATGGTCGGTGAAGTGAAATGTGAGAATGAAACGGTCGATAAATAAGAGACATTGTGTGAAAAGGGGAATAAATGGGATGATGGCGGTTCCTCTAACTTATACTCATGCAGCCGATTTAAAAAAGAAAGAAAGAAGATAATTAAAAACTATGATTTTATATCTAAGATATTTTTTTTATATGTAACATCTTTATTTCTGCTCCACTATTGGTCCTTTCATTTCCACCCTCAAGTTCTGGGGGTGGGGTGGGAGTGGGGGGGGGAGGACACTTCAATCACATGGGCTTTAGCTGTGAGCTCCGTTGTTACTCCCTGATTATTATGTACCTTTAGCCGATGTGAAACAAAGGTCAGGGTTACATCATGATCTCGTGCGCGAGCTCTGGTTCCCTGTTCCCTGCTCAAGCTTTTTATGTGGGTGCCATCTTATGCCATGACACCACAACGCGTCTCTTGTCCCGCTCCCTGCTTACGCAAGACTTGTAAGGTGATGGTTTCGGGTTACGCCACTACCCCGTTCAAGTCCATGGTTAGCCTTCTCTGATGTATTGACGTAATGCTAGCTCATCGAATTCACTAGTTAATGCCAAATACTTTGCCCGCCGAGTGTCAGCGTTGAACGTTTCCTCTCCCCATCCCATTCAAGTATTCAAAGAAACTAGTATTCATATCGAAACACACAGCTGGGAAGAAAGCAGGGAGAAAAATTAAATCGCGGTGAGTACTAGTGTCCTTTTTATAACAACCATTAAAATTGATTTAAGTTTATAAGAACAATAGATATAGAAGAAATGGAATACAAAGAAAATATAACATTTTTTCATTTTTAGCCATTTTAAAAACGTATTACATCAGTAGATAAAAATTTATCGTAAATACCTTTACTGTGAGCTGACGCCTCTGAATCTCATTTGCTTTTAGCTTACAGTAAACATGACAAAAAAATTGGTCTGAGGCGGTAAAAGAACTACAATTATCTGGACGAAAATGGTAAAAAACAAAATAAATAATAAACAAATATTTGTGTTCGAAGTCAAATTTCGAAAACACTTTTTAAAGTTTAAAACTCCTTTAAATTCAACAAAACACACGAAAAACTGGTTTTAAACCATTAAATCTTCCTTTTATTTCACTTTTAAGTGTGTAAATTAGTAAAAGTAAGTTATTATATATTTTTTGCTCTGAAAATTTAAAATGCGCTAAAATAAATGATAACCAATGTACGTTTATAACAGATTATTAAATATATAAACTTGTTATACTTTCTTTAAAAAAAATAATTAAAAAAATAACAAGAAGAAGACAAAAAAGGAAAAAAAAACAGAAAAATAAAAGGATTTTGACTAGGTCACAAGACGGCTGTATCACACTCATGAGAAATGAAACTCACATGTCGTGTACATGTTTCAATGGACATGGAAGCACTATCATGATTTTTATATTTCCACTAGACCCTGTGAACTTTATATCTTGTAATTATAACTGTTTCTAGATGTTAATAACTTTACAGAGAACAAATCAGGATGATTTTTTTAGCATCTATGATTATTCGGTGCGGTATTTTGTAGGTGGAAGATGGATCAGTGTTATTATAGTAATTTTTGAGCTCCTTAAAAATATTATCAATTGATTTTTTTGATGGTAACCAAAATTATTCAAACAGCCATAAAACTAACGTGGGCATCAATGCGCTCACTGTTGGCCTAACTGTATCTATCGCTTGTGTCTTCATCTCCATGGGCATCGCTTTAGCTTTGTACAGGTAAGAGTTGTTGTACGTTGTCATCTGTACAGTTGTTAAGAGATAGATGCTTTACATGATCATCTTTACAGTTGCCGTATAGGTATGAGTGATTTAACTTATTTTTAAAAACTGCTCATAAAATAAGCTAACAAACATGATCCACGAGTTTATAATTTTCGTAAACATTTTTTAGAAAAGCAAGAATTGAAGGACTTTTTGTTAATACTTCTCTTATATGCAAGGAAGCTGATATATGTGAATTCTAAACCAAAAGCTATCACTCAGGCTAAACATTTTATGTCAATTTTTTCACCCATCTATCGGACTAAAGTATTCCCTCGAATATCACGGTAGATAGGGAACGAGACCACCCGTGATATTTATAACCCACCTTTACTATATTTATAATAATAGAAATAACACTTGTTATGTTGTACAGTACACTTTTACAGTTACGTACTGTTCATAAATACACCTCTAACACTAGAGAATTTGCAAGGATGTACTTGCAACAAGTTATACACTGTGGCAAAACATGTACAATACATACATATGTACATATACACGAACCAATCCCAGATCGCCTTACAAATGACGTCAGTCTCTCTCGCATAGATGCTACGCTACGCTTCTTGATGCGGCTAGCGAATGTCGGCCGTGTTCCGGTAATTATTTTTAGTGTATTTTTTTAAATATAAGTTATTATACTAAATCTACATTTTATTACTCTTTTATTTTTCCTATAATATAATTTTTTTTTAATACAACATTTTTGATATTTGAATTATTTTTAATATTTAATTTTTGAATAATCGATTATCACGGTTTTTATGAATTTATGGTAGAAATCCGCTTTATTAATATATTGAAAAACCCGTGAAGTAGCGAATCCGCGATAATCGAACCGCGAGGTAGCGAGGGGTTACTGTAAGGGAGAAATCAAGCCAGCGGAAAAATCATTATAAGACAACCTGCTCACTGCTTGACGTCTAGCCCACCCATCACACGCAACAGAAAAATGAATTTTGTGTGTGTAATATTTACATTTTAATGTGTAAAAATTGATATAAAACTTTAATAAGTTTATTTTAGAGCTAGAATACTGAAGTATTGTGTATTTTCAAACACAGTGAGGAAAACTTTTTATAAAAAAAACAAAAAAACATTGTCCCTTAAGCTAACATATGTAAAAAAAAACAACTTTCCAATTAGATCTACATCAAATTCTCTGCTTCTTAAAAAACCATTTGGTGGTCTAGCAAAAAGGATTTAAACACAAAATTGACAAGTTCATGTTTTTATGTTATTTGTGTCAACACATATATTCATTCATGGATCATGTCTTGTACTATTTTTATCTTAGCTAAAATAAATATTATTTCAGAGGATTTAATACTGTAACTGCTAAATATGATTGCAGACAATTTCTTTATCTACTAGCCCATTCGCAAGCTACGCTCATCTGCAGACACACGTATTCTCTCTATTCCTAAGACGCGGTGGTCGAGTGGCAGCGCGCTCGACTGGCGTACCGATGGTCACGGGTTCGAATCCCTGTCAAGGCAATGATTTGTTCCCGGGGCTTAGGGCATCCCTGAGTCACCCAGCTCCGAATGGGTACCTAACACTAGTAAGGCGGCTGGGTAATGCGTGGAACCCACAAAGCCGTGGCCTGTGAACGCTGCATAACTTGCCAACAGATCATCTGTCATGGTCTGTGGACACAATTATCTTCTGCATAGAAGGAGCGTCTGTATATATAAGAGAAGATAAGATAAGACACACACACATTTGGCGAACAGTCTTTCTATTTTTGTGTCCCGAACAATGGAATTCTCCACCATTACACATTTTACCAAGACCTTCAAGACTACACTAAAATGACATCTTTTCAAAATTTACTTTCAAAATTAATTAAGCAACAATTAAAAATTTTTTTTAATGACAAACATAGCTTATGTACACTGTATTGTCGCTAGCTGTAGTAGTTGTGATATGAATGTTTAACATGGATTGAATGCCTTGACAATTATATGTGTTTTACTATTTTTATGTGAAGCGCTGTGAGCCCAGCTGCTGGCTGGGGTAATTTGCTATGTACATTGTCTAATTATCATTTTTTTAAAATTACATAATAGCTGAAGTAAGATTTCCGAGAGTTTAATGTTGTAATAGCTAAGTATGATTTAAAAATATTTAATTTTTATGAATATTTACAGGAAAATATTAGCATTCATTGATAAACAGCAATGAAACCTGGGTAGCACTTGCAACATACCTATTTATAAGAAATTGTATTTAAATTTCTATGAGAAATTCACGAATGTTCTCAAATTGCTTTGCAATGTATCATGTATATTTTGAAAATTCTTGTCAAGTTATTGCATTACAAAAGTGCAACATTACGCAAGGGAAATTACAAGTAAATATAAATCTTCTAATTTGTTTGTGTAAGTTTTTATGTAGAATGTAGATGTAATTACAAATGGTCGTATATTTATTAATTCATTATTTTTTTAATTGAAATCTCAAGTGAGAAAATAGTGAATAGTCTAAAATGTATTTATTAGTAAGGCCTAGGTACTCATCATTGTGTTGAGAAGGCTACCGGCTCTGTGATGTAACTGATATCTTCCAACCTAACACACAATACAGAAGGAATTAATAACTAATGTAATGTAGGTTCTCTTGCTAATTTAACACCCATCGTCAAACAGATTATTATTGTTTTCACTCATAGAGCGCCCACATGAAGGAAAACCCCACCGCGGTTAAAAAATAAGTCAGGCCACCTCTCCCCCACCCAACCCCACAATTATACTCACTGCTCCCCGCACCCCACCCCCTTTCGACCGGAAATTGCCATCAATAGTAATTTGTGAGTTCAACTCTTGTGTCTATTTGACATCACTTGTATATCGGGTATAAACCTTTGCATATAACACCATGTGTATGAAGATACAAAAAAAACCCGTACATTTGTCCATACACTCTTACCTCTCCACTGTGTCATCCATCAAGAAAGTATGTGCATAGCTGCGTTGAATATCAAGCATGTTATTGATCCTGTTGTTCGTGTGATAAACATCATCAGAGGCACTTAACCACAGGCAGTTCAAGGCACTGCTTGAACATTTGGAAACTGAATATTATAATATTATGATATTATCTACACAGCAGTGTCCGTTGGCTGAGCCTTGACAAGATATTTAGGCGAGTTTTGGATCTCAATGAAGAAATAGTTAAGCTCCTGGAGATGAAGGGTTTTGTTTGTGACTTTGTTACTACCATTTTTAATGAAGAGTGGAAGTCAGACACGATGTTTGCCATTGACATTATGGAATAGTTGAATTAACTGAATGTGAAACTTCAGGGCAATAGTTTGTTTCCACATAAAATTTATGTTTATTTTAGGCAAAGCTTGCCCTGTAGACTCTGTAGAAACTTTCAAAGATTTCATTCAAGCACAAATGAATCTGCTTACGAAATTTCTGAAATGATTTTGAATAAATGATGATCTTAGAATTATGGACTGCACAAGCCCAACGTGTGTAAATACTTCTTAAGGGCTGGAAAGTATACAAGAGTTCAACAAAGGCGCAAAAACATAAAATCTCAAGTCAAACTCGGTCAAACAGTTAAACATAATTTGTTAACATGATACTCCAACTGAAACGAATTCTCCAACTATTTTAGTACACTTGAGCGTTGTTACGCATTCTTTTCCAAGTCCATACACTGTTGGAAATACCTAATTGCTTCTACAAGCAAGGCATTCAGACTTCAGGATACAAAATAATGAATATACCATGGAGCCATTTTGAGGTACTTTGTAAGCTATAGAACTGAAAGATGCAGGCAAAAAGCTCAACACACGAACAGACGAAGGAACTTTGCTGGTCACAATGATATCTTTTTATTTTGAAAGTTATATAAAAAAAATGCCCAAAATTCTTTACAAACGTATAGTGCACAACAAAAAAATTTATTATCAGGGGCTACTCACAGAGAAACTATTGGAATGGAATAATTAAGGGGTGCTTTGACATTTGATACAATTTTATGTGGATACCTCATCATTTTAATCAAATCTTTTAATCACAGAACAAGAGAGCAAATTTGTGGTGATCGAAGCAAATATGTATGTATCCATGCTATGTAGAAAACAGTTAAGAAGAAACTTGATTCCTTCATAAGATGAGATTAGTGTATACATTCGTGTGATGCTTTGGCAGTTATATATAGTTTATAAAACATACAAGATTTTCGTACACCAGCTAATCTACTTTAAAATTTTGTTTACAAATTAGAGTATTCAAAATATGCCATATGACATAGTCAGGCAAGGAAAATTTTAACCCCATGAATAGAAAAAAGATTAATGAATTCAAGACTAGGTGGTTTATTGAAGTTTATAAAGATATTTATGCTTAAAGTTATCCTCCCTTAAATAATGTAATTAATTCGAACATTGCTTACAACTGTCTTAAGTAATGCAAGGTGTTAAAAAGGCTTCTCTAAAATTATTTAAATGAAAACTTAATGACTATCAATTACGAATAGGCCTACACCAAAATTGTCTAATCTATTGCTATTTTGGCTACTGAGCATGCCATGGCTGAAAACATTGATACATGAAAGATTGAGCAATGAGGAAAAACATAAAACTTTAATTTCATTAAAAAATGAAGCCTTTCTTTCAAACATAAAATATATAGTGTTCTAATAATTACTTTATAATTATTTTTTTACTTTATAGCGTTAACATAATTTTCGCGCAAATTTGGTTTCTGCCCTGGGTGGCACATACCCATGCTACGCCGCTGGCCCAACCCTGACCTAACAGAAAGTAAGACACATTTTTTTAAACTCTGACAAGCAGCACAGTACTTCAAATTTTCTTATTTTCTATTAAGAATTTTGGGGGTTTTAAAATGCTAATTTTTAGAAATCAAATTTAACATTAATATTCTGTATAGCATGAGCCTACTTAATATATAAGGTAGATAAGAGTTATATTTTATTTGACTCTTTTTTTGTTTTTCAAAATACAAAAATCTAAAAAAAACAATTTTTTTTTAAATAGTCACTTTTGAAGGAACATATTTATAGATGATTAATTTTTAAAAAAAAACTTAACAACAGAGTACAGAATTCGTCATCATTTCAAGGCGACTGTTTCCTCTGTTTGACACGATTTTACGATTTATGCATATAAAACCTATACTTTTTTTGGCATTGATTGTGATTATATTTTCTTTGAAAACTTGCTTTTCATGAAATGACTTTCTAATGGTAATTTTAAAAAAAAATACTTTCATATTTGAAAAGTTTCTGACGTGACAGTTGTGTTTTTCATGTACACGTCTCGGACGTTTTTAAAATCGAAACCAAGCAAGAAACAAAATAGTTTCATAACACTTTCAACAACAACATCATTGTCTTTGCTGCACGATTGGACTGTTTCACAATCTTTAAGCACTTGAGAGCCACTGGGAATCTCCGCACTTGATAGCGTTGGGTCGTCATCACTCAAGGTTAGACGGCGCTCGCTGCAATGCATAATTGTATCAGGAAGTTTAATGTTGTCGTTGGATTGGATGATGAACCAGTTTAATGGCTGATCGTAATTGTTTGTCAGTAACGAAAGAATGTATTCAAAGAAATATCCCCTGGAAAAAAAGAAAAAAGAAAAGAAAAAAAGAAAACAATTCTATTTGATAGGTTTTAATAAGTACAAATTTTATCTTGTATGCTTAAAAATATAAATGAATATATTGGAAAAATATGACGTTTTTATTTTTGTAGTTTCACACTATAAAAAAATTAACATTTACTCTAATTTTTATAATCGGTCTAAGTGACTTTTGAAGTTAAATATCGTATTTTATGTATTCTTAAGGGCGAAGATTATATTGCACTAAATATTTCTTTATGTCTGTAGCTAGTTTCTTTATAATAACTGTTGATTTTCTTTCGAAATTAAATTACCTTTCTCCATCCGCCAACATTATCAAAACAACGGGATAATTCTTTATCTCCTCAAGCCGAAGAACTTCCTCGGGACATCCATATTGATTACTTCCCTTACAAAGAAAAATATTTGAATTTCGATAATTTCAAATTAAAACGAATGGGGCCGTACATAAAGTATGTCACGCTCCAGGGGGGGGGAAGGGGTGTCAGAAAGTTTGACAGTTTGTGACAGGGGGGAGGGGGGGTCCGGCCATGTGTGACGTCACATTCTTTTATATTAAATTTTAATTATTTTTTTAATAAAAAATATTTTTTAGATCGAAAATGTGACGTACTTTGGGGGGGGGGAATCCGAGATTGTTACAGTTTGTGACAGGGTTGAGGGGGGAGTTAAAAATGATCAAAACAGCGTGACGTACTTTATGGACGACCCCATATCTAAATAAATAAATAAATAAATATATATATTATTATATATAAAGGGCTGCGGAAATTAGGGATTAATTCCTCGATTAATCGTTAACAAATTTTAACGATTAAATTACTTTTTAACGATTAATCATCACTTACAAATTATTGGAAGTCAAAAAGTAAAAAACTTTTTTATAAAAAATAGCGGCCGATAAATAATAACAAATTTCCTGACCATTACACGAACATTTTTGTTTTAAACTATTGACTGACGGGAATGTTCGAAATGTTGATAAAGTTAATTGTAACCATTGTGAAAAATCGTTTGTCTACCATGGTTCTAACACTTTGCCTACTTATCAAACCAAATGAAACGCGTATTAAGCTAATGGCAGTAATGCAGTCTGACTCAGAAACAGAAAATGACGACAGCTCTTCTGATGAATTACTGCTTTACAAAATGGATATGACAGTTCCTGAATCTATAAACCCTCTACAATTGTGGAAACTTAATGAACACCGATATCCGATAATGTCATTCCTTGACAAGACCGTTTTGTACATATCAGTTACCTCAGTTCAATGTGAATGTTTTGTTTAACTCGGGTGGTTATATTGTCAATTAGACCCGCTCATCACTTGAACCAAATAATGTCAGCATACTTGTCTTTTTGCCAAGTTGGTTAAAAGATGACATATAAAGGAGACATTCCAGTGTTATTTAGATTTTCAACAAGAACGTTTAATAAGTGTTACTTATGACATTATAAATTTTAATTTTTGGCTTTAATCGAAATTAACGATTAATTAATCGTTAATTTTTCAAAAGTTAACCATTAAATTTAAATTAATCGTTAACAGGCCTCATATATATATATATATATATATATATATATATATATATATATATATATATATGAAAAATAGGTAAAACTATTTCATACTTTGTTTTTAAGCTAATTACAAAACGTTACTAAGACTATTTCTTAAAATCAAAAAGTAAAATAGATCAATTTTTCTTTTCCTAATTTACAACTCCTGAAACATCTTAAAATTTTTATGTTAAAAACATACTCGATAAAAATAATAACACTGCATTGAATTTAAATATAAATGTATTTATTAAATCTATGTCCTAACCTCAAGGTTTAAAACTGCTGTTAATCCAAAAACATCAGAGATAAGGGTTAGGAATTTCATTGCACTTTTGGTAGACTGGCTGAGACCTTCCTCACAGTCGATTTCATAGTCACTAACGACAAGAATGTCAGCTCCTAATTCTTCCTCAATTGATGTTAAAATTCTGCTACGATTTCCATATTTAACATCGAATGACTTTTGGAACATTAGCTTGGCACCTGGCGATTTCTTTTGTAGACGTTCCCAAGCGACAAGCAAATAAACTCTAGTAAACTCGTCTCTACAGTAATCCGTATGGGAAGTCTCGGACACCGATTTTTCAGTTTCTTGCAAAACAGAACCCGAGGAACCATGTCCAGCCATGTTAACAAAGGTCAAGGCATTTTCATACTGTCCTATCTCCAAATAACTATTCACGGCACACAAAACCATTTCCGGGTCATCCAGTGACCCAGATCTCAAAATATCACCCAAAACTGTTACAATGCTCTTGTAATCTTTTATTATTTGCAGTAGACGGATGTATTCCTTATTTTTATCTTTGCATTCACCCTTGCTCGCGATATCTGCTTTCAATATTTCAAATGACTTCCATACACACGTTTCACAATTTTTGGGACCTGACTTCACTGCCGCAAGGTCTGCTGCAAGACTCGTCGCCTTGGTCAGGTATTCTCTTCCTTGTTCATTAAACTCCTGTCTCTTGTCTTCAATGTCGTTTGCTCAGCTCTAGCAGACATTTCCCTGCCTCCTCATAGGCCGTGATTAAAGTTATCAAGTAGCTCAAGCT
This sequence comes from Ampullaceana balthica, assembly GCA_944989445.1. Lineage (NCBI taxonomy): Eukaryota > Metazoa > Mollusca > Gastropoda > Lymnaeidae > Ampullaceana > Ampullaceana balthica. The sequence goes on along the minus strand of CALYLW010000771.1, from coordinate 258,276 downwards.
GTTTTGTTCGAGGTGAATTATCTGCTTAAATACCTGCAGGGCTTCCTTGAAACGATCTAATCTTGTATAAAGTTTACCGAGACTCAGCATCGCTGGGACGTTTTCATTTTTGGAGATTGTCATCGCCTTTTTGTACATGCTTTCTGACTTTTTAACATATTCGCAGCTCCGGTCAAGCTTTGTTTTACTACAAAACAAATGTCTTGTTAAAACGATGTTATGTTTTATGTCCAGACGTTGTGAATTATCCTCAGTTGATTTTGATTCAAACACGCTTAAACATGGAGCTCCCTCATCCAATGTGCTATAAGCCAAAGTTTTATCCCTTGATTCATATACATGTTTACATTTCGTTCCCTGATCTACTGTCTTAACAGCCGACGTTTCATCTCTTGATTCTAAAGTAGCCTCGGCTTTTCTTTCATAGCACTGGCCCAAATTGTGGAACGAAATTGTGTTTTCTCTTTTAGACAATGCTTTTTTGATTAACTCAATGGCTCTGTCAATGTCGGATGCCATGAATACTCTCCCGCAACGGGAGAGAACGGTCGGATTTTCTCCTCCCTTCTCCAAAGCCTTCTCACATAAACTGATGATGTCAAAGCCTTGAAAGCAGAGCCCGTCTTGTGTAGCTGGAATAAGTGTTGAAGAGGATGATCAGCTGCGTGTAAGCCAATGCTTGGAGCTCTTCGTCATCACTCTCTGTGACGGCCAGCAAGGACTCCTTGGCGAGTCTGATGTTCTCTGACGTGTTGGATTCGTTGACCACCGAGTAGGACACATTGAAGTTGGTCATCCGCCTGTGCATGAGACCGAGACCGAACTTCCACAAGTGGTTGTCGGGGTTAGTTTGCACCACTTCTTTAAAAAGCCTGATGGACATCTGACAGTTGTGGAATCCGCCCATACGGCTGTAATAGTACGCCTGCTCAGCCTTGGCTTCTGTTAGCAAATCATCAAAATCGTCACGCTCCCTCAGACCTTCCAGTTCCTTGAGGTGGTCGCCAGCGTCTATGTCATTCCTCTCGTGATACAAGATGAACACGCGATTACCCAATGAAGAAATGTTTAGGCAGTTTGTTTCTTCGATTACTTCCTCGTTGAGTTCCCTCGAGTGGTTATCTGCAGTGTCCAGGTGATACTCCAACCAAGTTAAAATATTTTTGTTTCTTACGTTTTCCATCCTGGCGTATTTCCCCGCCATTTTGTCTGAAGTCACGTTGTTTTTCATGTGTTGTAGTCGTTGTCTGCTAGGAGGTTGACCTTCCAGGTTAAACGCGCAAGGAAAGTCTTTCATTTTTACTAAAAGTGCATCCATCTTTGAATTCTGAAAGAGAGAAACGTGTTACACATTTTGTTTCATAAATCCCTTTCCCCAAAAACCTAAATAAAAATAATATTTTTAAAAATAACTGAATCTTTTTCCTAAGAAACACAAGTATAGTGCAAAAATAGTTTTCTTAAACTAAACATATTTTTTTAACTATATCTTGTAGAACGAAGCTCTGACAGAAAATAAGTCATTTTGTTTAGCATTAATGCAAAGATTTGTTAAAAAATTATTTGAAATAGATTAATTGTTCCAAAATTATGCATTGTAAAACAAGTTACTTGAGTACAGCAATATATAAATTATCATATTATTATTAATTACTATTTAAAACGCATAGCTTCTATCCCTTTCCACATCAATGCACACATAAACAAAAATTACATGCTTTTCTCACCTGTGAGATCAAAACAATTTATCACCTCTAACTTAATATGTTTTTTGAAGAAACACCATTTAACGATCTAAACATGAGTAAAGAAAGAAAAGGAGAAGATCTCAAGGCACTGCAACACATTATTTATAACACCTTCTTATCAGATAAGATTTTTCCTTATATAGAAAAGTCGATATATATTAAAAAAAGAATGTGCAGCCTGTGCAGCACATAGACCTATAAATAAACAAGGATGAAAATTGATGTGTTTCTTTTCAATGACAAGTACTGTAACGGTATAGCAGATATTTATAAAATGAAAAACATCAAAATAGAATGATGAAGCGCTAATGTGATTCATAGATGTTTTTATTTAACTGAGTCGTGACACTTGTTGGAATGAAGAAATGATCAAATGATAAAATCAATAAATGAGGTATCAGTATATATATATATATATATAGGGGCTGTTATCGATTAATTAAAATTTAATCGTTAACTTTTGAAAAATTATCGATTAATTAATCGATAATTTCGATTAAAGCCAACAATAGAAATTTAAGACGTCATTAAACTGAACATTTCTCACGGACATTGAAAATTAGGAATATTTTGAACAATGTGTTGATATTTGCTCGGATGTTTGTGCTGAATGTGTTACGTCAGCGATGTATTTGATCCTTTAAAAGAGAATTGTTTATGGCAGTGAACACAGTAAACTTTTTCACCATCTTCGACTTTGCCATCCGCAGTTAGCTTAACAATTAAAATTTTTGCACAACTTTCTAGTTATATGTTTAAATTTAACTGCGTTGAGGCTGTCAGCCATTTTTAGTTGACGTCTGCCGGTACACGTAACGTAATAAAATAAATTATAATATTACGCGGGAGAAGTTTGTACGTAAAAATATATATAAATTATTATCCTATATAATAAAAGGCAAGTGTCTGTCCTTTCTGTCCGTTCTGTCCGGTCATCTATGGCGATTGGTCCATCAAACACGTATGGCTCCTACAGCCAATCATATTGAACTCGTTTACGCCATTTACGCGGACGTTCAAACGAGTTATTTTTGTTGCAGTATTTATTCCAAGACTTTATTTTGAGTTATGCGCGTTGGGATTTATAGCAAAAAGCTATGTTTTTACGAGTTATTTATTTAACTATAATGAATAGTATTTTTGACGCGATGCACCTGTAATGCCGGTCGAGACGGCTGTTGGAGGGGAGTTACAAAATGCCACCAAATGGTGGCGGAACGTCCTTGGAAGGGCTTTGTTGCTCGTTTATTAATAAAAAATGTTAAAAATATTATAAATATTTTCTTTAATTGTCATCGAATTTTTATCGATTAAAATAATTTTAATCTATAAACAATTTCAACGATTAATCGAGAAATTAATCCTTTATTTCCGCAGCCCTAACATTTATATACACACACATATCTATCTATCTATATATATATATATATATATATATATATATATATATATATATATATATATATATAATATATATATATATATATATATATATATATATATATATAAGCCAGCTGACCCGCGGTGTAGCATACACCGGTAACGATTTAGTGACGGGTGAAGACTTCCTGAAAGACACATTTGTCAAAATGGGTTACATCGTTCCATTTTCAAAAATTAAAATATAAGCATAAAACAATATAAAAATAATTCCCGTGGTAATGAAATTCTACTAATTTTAGAAAGCAGCGCACCAAATTACTGCACCAAAAATAACACTTTTCGAACGTTCCGCATAAAATGGTTCTATATGATAATAAATGAATCAAATAAAAATAAATAAAATAAATGAAAAATCTTTATTAGGTTTTTTTAAAATCTGATGTGTATTTATTTTGAAAACTTCCGTCATTATTAACGGGTGATACGCTAGTTTCATAATAATTATAAATCTTCAAATCCTAATTGTACATCGTCCCCCATTTCAAAAATTAAAATATAAGCATAAAACAATGACGTCATATAATATTTTTTAAACAAAATCGATCGCAGCGCAACCTAACATAACCTAAAAATATTATATATACGTCATATCCATTACATCCATTCATACATACATACATACATACATACATACATACATACATACATACATACATACATACATACATACATACATACATACATACATACATACATACATACATACATACATACATACATACATACATACATACATACATACATACATACATACATACATACATACATACATACATACATACATACAGACGATGGGAATTATGTATATTGATACACACACACACACACACACACATATATATATATATATATATATATATATATATATAAGATATATATATATATATTAACTTCAGAGACAATCCGTTAAATACATTTTCAAACTAACTTTAATAATTTTTTTAAGTTATTAAAAAACATGATTATAAAACTAAATATATTAAGATAAGGTATGTTAAAACTATTTTTTTATTTTATTTTTGCGTCCCATCACCTCGTGGACGTAGTGGGTTCTAATTTTTCCGTTAGAACTTTCTCGGGGCTTGGTAGACTTGGCGGCGCCCATCACCTCTCCAAGTCAGGGGAGGACTTCTTAGCGATAGTCATTTATCAATCTGAATAATATGGCCTTAGCGTGGGCTAGATCTCACGCACCTCAGCTTGTGAGGCGAGCGCACTGTTGACTTCGCTATCAAGCCGCCAACCTATTACCTTTTTTAAACACATACAAACACGCACACACACACACACACACGCATTGAGAGGCACACACACACACTATTAGCGAAACACACCCACAGAAACATAGATTAAGAACACATAGTTACACTACCATGATGTGGCCAGTGGCCAGACTCGGCAGCAGTATGTGGAATAACCCAGTGGTTTTCAACCTTTTGAGATTCAAGGACCACTTGATAAAAATGCGTCTTTGCCGCGGACCACTACTGACAAGTGTCGAACTGCCGTGCAGGAAGTGTAAATATAATTATACTTTGTATATAAATAGTTACGAGTTGATATGTCAGTTAAAGTAAAACGATACTAAAATGCTACGAGTTGCGTGTTCCAACTAAATAACTGAATGGAAACAGATTGTAATTGCTTTCTTTTGTAACGAACACATGTCACTTATACTATTCTTATACTTATAGTATTATTCAATACTTATTGCTCATTATAAAAAAAACAACTTAAATTCATAAACAGTAGTTAGTATTAGTCAGACTGCTAAATTAGTTTTTTTATTGAGAGCCTATTGTTTGCACATTTGAGCACAGGACATATAAACGAGATTTAATACTTGAAAGACTCCATCGTAGTTTATCTTCAACTTTAAGTCGAGAACAATGTTTTGTTTTGATTGTAACCAATGCAGAAAATCCACATTCACAAAGATATGATGTTGCAAAGGGTAAAAGTATTTTAAAAGCTTTCCCAGACAGTTATGAGTACTCCAAAAAATCATCAAGCTCTTTTTCCAATGCAACATGTTCAAAGTAGTGTCGCTGGTCAGTTCAATGACTTGGTTAAAATTCGATGTTGATAAATTTAATCATTCAGTGTCTGCAACAAACGGACTTGAAACCAACGTAAAACTCTTAACGTTTGAAATAACTAAATTAAAAGTATAATTGATCCTTTGGAGATCGAACATGGTCAAAATAAAATTTATAAACAGTTATTTATTGTTTTCAGCATTTTCGGGTTATCAGTAATTTCGTACAATTGATCAAACATGTCAAAGTTACCCTTAAATAATCTTGTGTTCCAAAGATCAAGTTTTTTTCTTAAAAGCCGACACTTTGTCACTGAGAGTAATTTAATGTGTCTAATTTCCTTGTATAGATAAATTATGTTTGATCAGCTCTTCAAAAGAGGCCAAGTAAGCCAGAACAGCAACCACAAAAGCTATCGTTCAAATGATCAATAATTATCTTTGATTTTTTCTTCTCCAGGAAACTTTTTCACATAATCAGGTTATTCAACAGTCTGTTAAACAATCCCCCCCTCCATATAGTCAGGATTTTTTGCTTGTGCAACTCGTATAGTAATATAAAAAATGATGCTCTTAAAGCATTTTTATTGTCTTTGGTTGCTTTTGACATGAAGGACTTATGTTATCAGGCTTGTGAAGGTTTCTTCTCTTCATTTGCAAGAACCTGTAAGCATATAACACACTGATCTGGGTTGATCATTAACAATGACGCAAAGTAACCAAAAGCACAAATATTCTTCATCATACCGTCTTATGACGAATGGTCTATTTTTTAAGGAACTTTATTTGATTGACACATAGGTTGTGAGCTTAGGATGAGTCTGAAGAATCATTGTTGTCCTTATGTTCGGTTGTTTTCTTTATTACAAATCTACCATGTGTTAATCCAATTTAATTAATTTATTACTTTAATAATTGTAAAATAAGTTTAAACCTAATTTATTCATTGGTTTCAAAAATTATTTCTGAATCACAATATAACCACTATAGTCTCCTAGAATCTAATGTGACATCATGTGATTTCCTGTATAGCTAAAAATAAAAGTAAACATAGAATCAAAAAATATTTTCTACGCATTTATCGCCATCGACTGATTAAAAATGATAAAAAATATTTGCATAAAAAGTGACAATATTTATACCTTTTCGTGTTTAAATTTTTAAAAATAATTAAATTTCATCCTTTGCTCACGGACCACCAAGAACATCTTCGTAGATCACTACTAGTGGTCCGCGGACAACAGTTTGAGAACCACTGGAATTGCCGATATCTTAACACGTGTGTTCCATGACGTTTTTTTTTATATTCGAAAGCGAATTCTATGACCCAGTTTTTCTCAGCATCTGTGCTCTGTGAAGTAGTTTTCTTGCTATAAAATAAATTTCTAGCAACACATTTTTTCTTAAAGTGTGTTACATAATAACACAATCTGAGTCGTCACAAAAATTAGAAAAAATGTCTTCAAGATTAATTGCTTTCTAGTTTGAAAATCTAACATAGTAAAAAAAAAGAAGAATATTCATTTATAACACTTCATATATCACACTCTAAAATAATATCATCCTGATGCTTTTGGGATATGATCAATTTGGCTACAATTTCAGTGCCTAATATAAATAAGGACTTTGTTGTATCCCACAACCAAGCCTGGATTAACCTATAGGCAAACAAGGCACGCGCCTTGGGCACCAAGCATTTGGGGGGCACCACAAGTCCTCAAGAAAAATGTGTATATTGTCCATAATCGACATGACGTTAGCAAATCGCAAATGTAATATTAAATCCCACAGGGGCGGATCAAATGGAAGGCTGATTGGGCTAAAGCCAAAGGCCCCCAATGATTTAAGACTAAATTAAGGGACCCTAACTTATTAAATTGTATAATAAAGTGGATGTACAGGGCCCCAGGTGGAATTGCAGCCAGGGGCCCCGTGCAATCTTAATCCACCCCTGAAATCGCTTTTAAAGGGACAAATGAAAAATTTAGATCTTTACAAAATTGAATTTTTCTAGGGTTGCTGGAGTTGGTCCGTCAGTTTGATCCATTTTAGCATCATACCTTGCGAAATAAGGACATTTTGGAAAAGGAAATCCTTCTTATGTATCCCAAACTATATGTGAAGAACTGATTAAAGTTATGTCCCCAAAAGTCCATCAAGTAATTATAGATGAAGTAAAGGCTAACGTTATTTCAGCTTGTCAATACCCGATATTTCACTTATAGATCAGTTAAGCGTTGTTCTTCGATATGGGGTAGATGGAGAGCACATTGAGCGCTTTTTGACTTTCTTGGAGCTGCAAAGTCACACCGGTGAAGGTATGGCTAAGCAAGAGTTGCAGTACTTACGTGAAGTTTGCAATATTGGTTTTGCGAAATGCAGAGGTCAGTCACGGATAACGCAGCTAATATGTCTTGGTATTACAAGGGCATACAGAGCAAAATTCTAGAGGAAAATTAGTTTTCTATCTACATACCATGTGCTACCAATTCACTAAATCTGGTAGGCATAAAGTGCCGTTGACTCTTGTTTAGAGGCAGTAATCTTCTTCCATACAGTGCAACTGATCGATACTTTTTTCTCAGCTTCAACCAACAGATGGAATATTCTGAAAGGATGCTTTGTGGATTGAACGCTGGTAAACTCTCTTTCCGATACCATATGGGAAGCACATGCTGTTGGAACGAAAGCTATTCTAAAGTCTCATCCTCAGATTATAGAAGCGTGAGAGTGTTTACAATAAGACCTGTCACAGAAGGGGGACACCAGAAGAGAAGCAGACACAAATTGCAAAGAAAATATAAGAATTATAATTTGCTCTCACACTTGTCTTTTGGGAAAAAGTGTTACATTTTCACAGATTCAGTCAAGCTCTAAAAAATGAGCACGTGAACTTGAAAACGTGTGCTGTTTTGCATTCTTCACTAGCAGATCACTTGCATGAAAGACAGTGGTCATTGATGGTGATGCCCCTGAGGTATCTCAGAAAGACAGAGACAAATTTTGTATATTTGCTTTTTACGCCATTGTTGACAAACTTGAGACAGAGATGGGTAGATGAGGGTAGATATGTAATGATATAGCAGTTGGATTTTCTCATCTGGTCGATGTACCACAAACAACTCAGTGTTGTGAAGGACTAATAAATGCTTATCCTGAAGATCTGAACAATAATTTATGTACTGAACTACAAAAGTTACACTCATATATTAGCCACATGTTTCGTGCATCAAAATCTGAAAAAAAACATGTTGAGTCATGCAGAATTATAAAAAGTAATAGAGACAACACCCAGTTTGATTTTACAATGTAGAAATGAACTTGCGCATATTTTTAACATTAGTGTTTACGAACGTTTTAACTGAGCGATCTTTTTCTCAGTTAAACGTAAACAAATTCCAAGTAGATCGATAATGAAATAAGAATGGCTTGATTTCTTATCTTTGCTGATGATTGAGACATAATTTTGCGCAAAATTAACTTTGATGATGTACTTTGCCAGATGTAAATCTAAAATCAAGAAATTTAAAATGTAAAGATTTGCTTTCTCTGACTTTCTCATCTATTAAAAAAGTTACAGTATGTTTGTCTATTATTATTACAAATTAACTATAAATATTAATTTAAATACAAAAATAAATTATCGTAGTTTTTATATGAGTGATACTAGTACAAACATATGTGTTAACAGCGGCGTCACTAGGGTGAGTGTCATCCAGTTTGGTAGGTCATGGTGTCAACCCCTCACAACTTACCCCATAGACCTTCTCCGAGTATGTCAATGCCAAATAACGAGGCATACAGAATTTTACCCTTTGATGTCACCCGGTGCGGTTCGCACCTCCCGCAATCCTTTGTGATACCCTGTGTGTTAACAACTGTTTTGTTTGTTAGTTGGTTTGCTTAATATTGTACACACCAGTGGTCAGTTGGGGGTCGGGATGATCGGGGCTGAAGGGAGCACCCATGTGGGTTAGTGCCTCGGGCACCAAGATGGCTTAATCCGGCCCTGCCCACACCTCAACTATGGCTCCCGGTTCAAATGCCCTCATCCAAACAATTTAAAATCACGACATGATATACTTATTCAAAATGAGATTATCTTTAATATATTTTACAGTAAATTTAGTCAGGATAGTTTTTATTAGAACAAATGATATTTCAGTGCAGAGACCAGCAATATATTTTTCATCATGATTTGAAGTGCTTTGTATTTCTACACGCTGCTGTCTTTTGATGTTGTGTTTTACAGACCCTCAAAAAGAATATTATTTATATTTTATTTTTCCACTCGTTTGACAAGTTTCATTTGAAGAAAGACATTATACAGTGTTAAGTTATTTAATATACTATGCCAATGAATAATATCATAATTTCTTTTTAAAAAATATGTTACAATTCATAACTTGATATGTCAAGTCATCAAATGTTGCTGCTTTTCTTAAAACATCATTTTTCAATGTTTTAAAATGTTTCTTGCAATTTTATAAATTTTATAAATTTTATTTTCGTTGTAAATAATTACACTTTGTGTTAGATACATTTTAAAAAAACAACAAAACAAAGTGTAACGGCATTTAAATGAATTGAAGCTAATTAGAAAGGTCAAATTACATTTTGATATATGTATTTTTTTTTATAAAAAGCAATTGTTGCATTAAATATATTTATTATCTAATGAGTATACAAAATGTTAATTGAGTTTATGCACTTAATAAATCACTGCATTTATCGGCAGTTTAAACGTTTTATCAAATTAAGATTTTAGTTTCCTATATTCCTCTAAAAGTTGGCGGTAATCCATATGCAGCAAAAAGCACACGAGCGACATGGTACGTTCCACAAAAGCGTAATGAGATTGCTTATATCGCTCTTGAAAAACTTCATTAATTTCTGTCACATCAACACTCACAGTTACAGTTTGTGCTCGATTTGTGTAGTTAGGGCTTGCCACATCAACACTTGCTATGTGGTGTTAATGCGTGTCACTTGTATTTTTCACATATGAACTTGCATTAGGTCCTTCAATTTCATTTATTTTGTTTGCCAGATCTAAGTTATTAGAAGGTCTTTGATCGCCACCTGTTGTATCTGCGGTATTAGAAGTTGCGGTAGGTCTTTGAAATGCATCATTTTTATCTACCTCGTCTAAACTGGCAGTAGATCTTTGTTCTATATGGCATGTGTCTAGCACATCTAAAACTTACAGAAGTTCTTTGTTCACTTGTGTTCAACACGTCTAGCCTTGAAGAAGGTCTTTGTTCTAAATCATTAGTGTCTGCCAGCTCTAAAATTGCAGTAGATCTTGATTTGACGTCATTTGTTTCTACCATGTCTAATCTTGCATAATGCCTTTGTTTAACATCAAATACGTCTACCACATCTAAACTTGCAGTAGTTCTTTGTTCTATATCACTTGTGTCTACCACATCTAAACTTGCAGTAGTTCTTTGTCCTCGATGAGAAATATCTTAAAATCATCAGCTGCTATGCCCCAAACAAAGACTTACCCTGATGAAGTGAAATCCAGGTTTTACGAGGACCTTTATTCTATCATCGCCAACATTCCTTCTACTGATATGCGTGTCATACTTGGTGACTTAAATGCAAGAGTGACCAGCAATGACGCTCTTTGGGATGGTGTGATAGGAAAACATGTAGTGGGAGGGTGTAATAGCAATGGTCTAATATTGCTTCACATCTGTGTTGAACATGTTTTGTTGATTACACAGTATTCAGTCTTCACACAAGAAACAGGACCACATGGATGCACCCTCGCTTGAAGCACTGGCATCTAATAAACTACGTCATCACAAGGAAGAAAGATAGATAAGACGTTCATGTGACCAAATCTCTCTGCGGTGCCGAATGCTGCACAGACCATCGCCTCATTATCTCCAAACTTAATACTTGCATTGAGTCCAAAAGAAGGCCCCAAGGAAGGAAAACCCTAAAACGACTCAACATCACAAAACTAAAGTGTGCCAGTACTAAAAATCTCTTGAGACAGCCATGGAGGACAAACTTAGATCAACCACACATAACAATACGAACATTAAGACTGTTTGGACGGATTTTAGAGATCTAATCTATAGCACAACCTCTAAATCCTTTGAACCGCGACGAGAAAGCACATAGACTGGTTCGATAACAATTGTGACGAAATCAAGCAAATGTTAGCAGAGAAACATCAACTCCAAAAAAATCACATCAGCAATCCCAGGTCTTCATCAGTAACGGACTCATATAATAGTATACGCCGCTTTTTACAACAAAAACTTCGCTGGATTCGAGACTCATGGCTAAACAAGAAAGCTGATGAGATTCAACAATATGCATACAGACATGATATGAAGAATTTTTACAACGCCTTAAGGAAGTGTACGGACCCACAACGTCTAATTCATCCCCGCTTCTCAGTGCTGGTGGGACATATCTAATAACTGACAGAGAGAAGATTCTCGAGCGCTGGGCTGAACACTTTCATGCTGTCCTAAACAGTAACGCAAGTATTAATGAAGATGCTCTTAGTCGCTTCCATCAAGTACCAATTAACTTGGCAATGGACGACCCGCCTACAATTCTTGAGACGCAAAGGTCTGTACATCTTCTGTCATGTGGTAAGGCTCCTGGAGCAGACTCAACTCCAGCTGAATTATACAAAGAAGGCGGCATGGTTCTACTATAAATGCTGCATGAAATCTTCATAATGATGTGGCAGCAAGAGGCTATCCCATAGGATCTTAAAGATGCCTCTACAGTCAACCTGTACAAGCGAAAAGGGGAACCGCCAAGTCTGCGATAATCATCGTGGGATTTCATTGCTATCAATTGCAGGAAAAATACTCGCCAGAATCCTCCTAAATCGCGTAAATGTGCACCTGGATCATGGTCTATTACCAGAAAGCCAATGTGGCTTCCGGAAAGAACGTGGGACCATTGACAGGATCTTTGTAGCAAGGCAGTTGCAGGAAAAGAGCAAAGAGCAGGATTTGGACCTATTTTCTATTTATATAGACATGACTAAAGCCTTCGACACAGTCCCCAGAGTGGGTCTATGGAGCATTATGGCCAAGTATGGGTGTTCAAATAAGTATATAGCCATTGTAAGGCAATGCAATGATGGGATACAGGCTCGAGTCCAGGAAAAAGGAGAGAACGCTAAACCATTCCCTGTCACAAGTGGTGTTAAGTAAGGCTGTGTTCTGGCCCCAACATTGTTTAGCCTCATGTCAGCAGCCATGCTTACAGAGGCCTTTGCGGAACATCAATGAAGGTAAGGACATTAGTGGCCGTCCATAAAGTACGTCACGCTCCAGGAGGGGGTAGCGGGTGTAAGAAAGTGTGACAGTTTGTGACAGGGGGGATGGGGAGTCCGGCAACGTGTGACGTCACGGTGTTTTCAATTGAATTTTAATTATTTTGTTAATATAAAATAAAATTTTGTTCGAAAATGTGACGTACATTAGGGGGGGGTCCGAGATTAGTGACAGTTTGTGACAGGGGGGAGGGAGGGGGTTAAAAATGGTCAAAATTAGCGTGACGTACTTTATGGACGGCCCCTTAGGTATCGAACTGATGGTCGTTTGTTCAACCTCAAATTAGCGATTACTTTAATTAAAAGCGATCTTGAGAGTGTGTCCTACATATAAACATTAACTTGTCAAAATTAGACAAGGACCTTACACCATAGTAGAGATCAGACGGGTAACGCAAGTATGATTTTAACGTAATTTTCTTTACTAGACGCCACTTGTTTGCATACTAGTCTTATTATGGCTTATTCTCATAACGCATAATTATTTTAATTTGAAATGTCTTTTTTGTGTGCTATAAACAAATATAATGGACAAAATTGCATAGCTCCGTCATTAAACAAATCTGAGTGTAGCCACTCATGAACAAGTGATCAACTTTACCAATGTTTGTTGTTTTTTTGTTGTTGTTTTTTTTGCATGGAAGGAAGAAGAAATCGGATTATAAAATAATAGCCTTTTAAAAATAACAATGACGAGTTGTAAAAGAAAACAAAACAAAGTGGCAAGAAGTTCTTGTTAGAATGTTTAATATTTTTAAATCCTGGCAAAAAAGATTTTAGCTTTTCGCAGTCACAGAGTGAACATGACTAGTGTAAATATTTTTGGAACCAACTCATCTTCTATATAGCACAGGATGATCCAGTGCTTTAAGAGCAACATGTGAAAAGTGGTAAAAAAATTGTCACCTCAAATTAAAAATAAGCTTATTTTCCGGTTTAGGAAATACAGTTAGCCAGAAAACTATCTTTCAGTTACAAGATACCAAAAAACTAAAATTTTACCATGCATTCGACAATTTTCAATATATTTGAAAATTAATAAAACAAGTTCAGTTGTGTGATGTGTAATGATTGAAAATCGTAAACAAGATTGATTTTCTAGAATATTTTAAATATCTATTTGAAACAAAAATGAATCTGCTTACGATGTATATTTTTCGTGATGGGCGTGTGGGGGAGGGGGGACTAAGTTCTGCCAGTGTGTCATATACCTACACTACGCCGCTGAGTGGACATTGTTATCATACAATCACATAATATAAACTTGGCGTCACACAAGCTCAAGATTGTGACCAATGTTCATTTTAAGCTGTACGACTTCGCGGTCTCACAGATATCGAACTGACACTGCGCAACAGTTTATAATTCCCGAGCAGCAAATTTTGTAAAATATATTTAAAACATGCATGCTATTCAACTTTGCACACTATATTTTTTTACTTTACATACGGAACAATGAACCTTAGAGGAAACATTGGATTTTGACCTTAGCGTCATACAAGCCCATGATTATCAAATCGGCGTCATACAAGCTCATATGACCTTGGGCGCCACATAAGCTCACGATTTGATCTTGGTATAACAAGCTGATGATATGAAATTGTTTGTGCGTATGTGTATTCGCATCATGAGTGTGTGTGGGAGTGGGAAAGCAGGCTAAAGTTAAATTCCTCTAAGACCGTTTCAAATATTTACTAGAGTTAATCGATAACTCGTCGTTGATTTACTCTGAAATAAACCTCTCTTTAAAATATCGTGAGATGAATTTGGGATTTCATAACTTTTTAAAAAAGATATTCATATAGGATTTGGGTTTTGTTTTTCTTTCTTTTAGCCCATAATGAACATGACATTTAAAAAAAATTATTGTGACAGTAAAACGGAAGATTTAAAAAAAATATTAATAAAGTGTATAACATAACAATAGCTACGTTATTCATTACTGGAATGAGTTTCACCCGATGAAATATGAGAAGATTAGTATCTGAGTTTTTAATGATTGCTTACATTCCCATCATCACCCCCTTTTCACACTAAGACTAAGGAGAGCGTTCCACACACAAATGAAGGTAAAATTTAAAAAAAACAATAACATAATGCATGAACAATTAACATTTTAAAAAAAATCTTACATCTAAAGACAGGTCTCAATATAACCTCACATCTTGTGACAGATCTCAACATAACCTCACATCTTGTGACAGATCTCAACATAACCTCACATCTTGTGACATATCTCAACATAACCTCACATCTTGTGACAGATCTCAACATAACCTCACATCTTGTGACAGATCTCAACATAACCTCACATCTTGTGACAGATCTCAACATAACCTCACATCTTGTGACAGATTCCAACATAACCTCACATCTTGTGACATATCTCAACATAACCTCACATCTTGTGACAGATCTCAACATAACCTCACATCTTGTGACAGATCTCAACATAACCTCACATCTTGTGACAGATCTCAACATAACCTCACATCTTGTGACAGATCTCAACATAACCTCACATCTTGTGACAGATCTCAACATAACCTCACATCTTGTGACAGATCTCAACATAACCTCACATCTTGTGACAGATCTCAACATAACCTCACATCTTGTGACAGATCTCAAATAACCTCACATCTTGTGACATATCTCAACATAACCTCACATCTTGTGACAGATCTCAACATAACCTCACATCTTGTGACAGATCTCAACATAACCTCACATCTTGTGACAGATCTCAACATAACCTCACATCTTGTGACAGATCTCAACATAACCTCACAACTTGTGACAGATCTCAACATAACCTCACATCTTGTGACATATCTCAACATAGCCTCACATTTTGTGACGTGTTTTGATCTTTATCTCACATCCCACACTAATCTTAAATTCAAAGAATGACACGCCCTTGATCTATCGATTTTGTTATTATCATCCTCACGATACCAATCTTCATCAACCCCACCCCCCCCCCTCACAACACACACAAAATACTTGCAACATATCACCAACACCATCCCCTCACTGACAGAGAGAATAAAAACTGAGATCTTCAACTAAACCCACACATGACATCTCTTCCTGTCGAAACAACCACAGAAGAACTAATTAATGAAATAACAAATTTTCATTCAACGTAATTAATAGTTCTTCTCAACGATAATCGCTGGATGGGTTTTTTTGTCAGAATCCGTTACCAATACCACTACTTTGCACATTTGGCTCAGCCCGTTATCTTCTCTAGGCGCAACTGATTTATGACTTTTTATGTTGATCTCTTGTTAATTATAACTTCATTTCTCATTATGGTTTTATCATTATGCTCAGTGTTTTTAGCGTTGACTTGGATTCTTCAACTTTCTCTCGGTAATTACATTTTCAAATTTAATATTAATATTTAAAACGTACATTTTGTAGTTATTTAATTAACAGTTTTAATATAATAATAATTGTGCTTTCCCTTTGGATCGTAAGTTTCTCACTTTATAAAAAAAATGATTCATGTTTAAATTTAGGAAAAAAAATATTTTTAATTTTAACACACCTGTAATTTTGTGTAATTAAAATAACTTTTAACAATCTATATTCATAAAATTAAATATATTATCCAGTGGAATTCAAGCATTGCTTCTTTTCCTTTGTTCTGCAAATAATAATACTAATATTAACACAGTCTCTGGTTTTCTTGTTTGTGAATTCACAGAATGTCTGTATTTATTGTCATTCTACTTAATATATCTGCAACCATATTGTCCTTTCCTTTAACAGGTTTAATGTCAAATTTGTAGTCTGCTAATTGCATTGCCCATCGATTTAATTTTGCGTTGCTTATTTTGTTCATGTCGAATGCCACAAGTGGTTTGTGGTCTGTTATTAGAGTGAATGTTCTACCTAGAAGGTATTTTGTGCAGTTTTTGTAGAGCCCAAACTATGGCCAAACATTCTATAATGTCTCTTGGGTCTCCAATAGGCTCATGATCCAATTATAATATTATTCAATTGCATGTAATCACAGAATAGTCGAATCTTTCCATTTTTCTTATGACTATGACAGTTGGTGAGGTATAGTTAGCTTAACTGCTTTTATTATTTTGTTCTCTTTGAGCAATCAATTTCTTGTTTTACTGTGTCTCTATATGCCATGGGAATAGGGTATACCTTAGTCTTGAAAGGTTCATGTTCTGACAGTTGTATCTTATGAGTCACAGTTTTTGTGTTTCCTGTTTCTTTTGTGATGACACCTTTATATTTTTGAAAAATTTCATTCATTCTATCTTTCATAATATCTGGTATATCAGATGATATGTTTTCACTGTTAGTGATTTTCTTTTTCATTGTACCCATATCATTTTCATCATTCCCTTTGCTGATGATATTTACTGTTTGTCTTTCTTCTTTATATGTTCTTAGTTTATCAATGTGTAGTTTTTTCCACATATCCTTTGATATTGACACTATCTGTCACATCACTAAGTTTTTCTTCAATCTAGTAGGGACCTTCCCATGTGTTTTCATTCTTTGCGTTTGGCAACAATACTAATACTTGTTGTTCTGTCTCAAATGTTCTTAATTGCTTGTGTTTATTTTTGATTTCTCCGTGTCTTGTACTTTGCTTGATTAGTCTTTGTTTTGATGTTTCAATACTGTAGAGTATTTTACCTCTAGTTTCTGACATTAACTGATATCTGTCCTGTATGGCATCTTGTTTGCTTATGAGTCTTTCTTTGAAATTGTTCAAAGGACTTGCAGGGTTTTGACCAAACATTAGTTCAAAAGGACAAAAACCTGTGCTTTCATGCTTGCGGCTGTTGTATGCAAAAAGTACTTAAGGTAAATATACATGCCATTTATCTTCTTGGTCAATTGTAACCTTTAATATCATATTCTTGATGGTTTTATTTAGTCTTTCAATCACTCCATTTGATTGTGGAAAGTAAATTGTGCTATGTACTTGCGTAATATTTAGCATTTTCATAATAGCTTGTGTCATCTGTCCCTTGAATTGGCTGCCATTGTCTGAAAGAAGGGTTTGGGGAAAACCATATCTGCTGAAATCATTGAGTAACTCATTGCATAATATAGTTTCTTCATCTATTCGTATCAGTGGAATAGCTTCACCTCATCTTGTGGAAATGTTTTTTCTTTGAAATCTTTTTTGAAAGGTCCTATTAGTTCTATGGCAATTTTTTCAAATAGGAAGTTTGCCTTGTCAGATGATTGTATTGGCGCTGTGTGTTTTCTATCTTTGGGATTGTGTCGCAAACACACAGTACATTTCTTGATGTATTCTTTTATCTGCTTAGCCATTTTAGGCCAGTAAAGGTTGTCTTCTATGGTGGCAATTGTTTTTTGGAGCCCATGTGTCCACCTAAAGGACTGTCATGAGTCATTTTTATAATGTTTTCTTGTCACTTTTCAGGAATAACCACTCTTTTACATGTACTTGCTTGTTCAATGTTTATCAATATGCCTCTATCTAGCTTGTAATGTTTGTTGTGGCCTGTTTGATTGTCTTTGATGAGTTTCATTTTTATTTCCATTATTGTTTTATCTTTTTCTTGTAGTTTTTTTAATTCTTGCTTTGACATTAGTTGGCTTCCTATTTCAATATTTTTCATCAACCTCAATGTCTATATTTTCTTTTCTTTTTGTGGTGGCTCTGTTTTGTGCACTGGCATATAATTGGTAGTTTTCACTACATGCTTTAAACATTTCATCAGAATTGTCAACAACACTTTCAATATTGCCTATGATGAGATCACAAATAGAATCTTTTAAAACTCTAGCTCGAACTTCACCTTGAAACCAGGGTGAGTTGATGGTAAGAGTAGCAGTTGGACAATCTCTCTTTGTGCCATCAGCCATTATAAATGTGTCTTTTTGACTATCATATTCTTTTTCTTCTACCATCCTGCTGTGTTCCACAATCGTTGTGCATCCTGAATCACGAAGACACATACATTTTCTATTATTGATATAGGCTGGGTATAATTTCAGCTTTCCATGACTGTCAATAGTAGCTACAGTATCACTAGATCTTGATTCTTCTTGTTTCATTTTTCCTTTATCATCTATATCTTGGTAGACATTCTTTCTCAAAGGCTGATCATATGTCCATGATCGTCTACCTTTGCTTTCAAAGTGACCTTGTCTTGATCTTTCTTTTGTTGTCTTCCGTATAGGGCTGCCATTAGGTGACACCCTATTTGGTTGTCCTCTATTGTGGTAACAATGCCTCGCCATATGTCCTGGCCTGTTACAGTACCAGCAAATAGATTGTCTGTTGCCTTGGTTTGGCAGACTCTGGTTTCTCATCCCTTG
The DNA here is from genome assembly GCA_944989445.1 of Ampullaceana balthica. Classification (NCBI taxonomy): domain Eukaryota; kingdom Metazoa; phylum Mollusca; class Gastropoda; family Lymnaeidae; genus Ampullaceana; species Ampullaceana balthica. Next base: position 239,396 of record CALYLW010000771.1, on the reverse strand, counting down.
TCTTTTTTCTTGGTTTTTATTTTGTACTGCTGAAAAGATATCTTGTCTTTTATCAATGTCTACATTTTGATGAGAGTCCTTAAATGTACGTAATGCATTTGTTAGCTCTGTTTGGGTACAAACTTTCTTATCAGTTAAATATGTGAATAGAGCTGGTGTTGCATTTTCTAGGAACTTGTGAATTAACACAATGTCTAGTATGGCTTTTGGATTGCTTGTGTCTATTGCTGTAAGCTCCAGCCATTTTTTAATTTAACTTGTGTTTCATGTAATATAATCTGTGGATCTTTGTCCATCTTTATTCTCATCTCATGAAATTCCTTTCTATAATCATTTTCTGACTTCCCGAAATGACATATAAGTGCCTTATTGACATTTTTATATATGTTTTTGTCTTCTTTGGCTATACTGTTGTAAGCTTCAAATGCTTCTCCTGTTAGTTGAGTCATCAGTTGTGCTGGCCAATCTTTTCCTTCATGACCTTTCATGGCCATTATGGATTCAAAATAATCCAGATAAACATACATTTTTTTTCTCGCTATCATATTTTCTAACTTTGATTGTATCCTTCGGTGTTGACCTTACATTTGCTTATCTTATCTCTTATCTGTTTACAGACGCTCCTTCTATACAGAAGATTATTGCGTCCTACGCTTATCTATGGTTTGTGTTTAGTCCTGCATTTTTACTAGAGATTTAAATGTTGATAATGCTTCATTACCAGGATTGTAGCCTTTGCTCTGTAAATCAATGTGTAGTTTAAATTAGTCAACTTTCGTCCCCCCGACTTCCAGACACAATTATTTATTAAGAAATTAAATTTTGAATTTGATATAATATATTTATACTGTAATATTTTTATAGCTCAAATAAGTCAAGTAATCTTTTTTTTAAAATTTAGTACGTAAACTAACTTCATTTCCTCTTCTACAATTCCAGTTTTTCCCATCACATCTGATTTGAGACTGGACAGATGTAACACAACTGATGACCGTTTGTACATCGTTGTGGAGGAAACAAGTGAAATAGATTTAATTTTAAAACAAGTTACTACTTTTTTGGCATTTTTTCTATCCAAGAGTATCGATCCGACAAGAAATTCTGTAACTGTCATCCAGCCAATCCAAAGACAAATCTTGAGATTTTCAAATTTAACCTCAGCTCAAGAAATTTTATTTTTCCAAGAACAGTTATTACCTTTGGTCACCTTGAATAATTCCCCCGCCCCTCGCCCACCTCACCTTTCCCCAAGTATATTTTTTATAAATGACATGCTTTATTGGGACAACTATTTTCTGAACGGAAATAAGCAAGTAATTATGGCTTGTTTTATTGTATGTCACGTTGATTGCGCTAGCCAAGTATATCCAGGTCATATGTTTTTAAATTATGTCAGAAGATTTTTTTTCATTTTTACACCATTGAACGATTCCAGGGATTTCAAAAGGTTATTTTTTCTATATAATAATGAAAATACAACCTATATTTTGCTCGATTATAATGTTGTTTTAAGCGAAAGTTACTTAAGCGAAGTAACCGGGTGTATCTTATGTCCACTTGGATGGATGGAGTACAGAAAGCTTGGTAATCCTTCAATTTCCCTGTGTTGCAAGATCTCACCTTTCAAACTCAACTGGAATGATGCGGCCAAACATTGTAGCAAGTCATTATCAAACTTGCCTATCATAGAAACTAAGGAAGAACTACATTTCCTGGCAACAACTTTGAACAATGCAAGAAACGTTAATAAAACAAGTGAACATGTTGAAACTGTAGTCGTTCATGTTGGCCTCACCAAAGCTAATTCCCGACATGAAAGCTTGCGGTGGACAAACGGAAGACCATTCGTTCTAGGGGGAGATATTAAAGTAAAAAATATTAAAGGCAAGTGTTTGGTGTTTTCTCTACGTATCCACAAGGAACACGCCAATAGCAGTCTAGTTGAAGATGGTGATTGGGAGCTGGTGGATTGTGCTAAGAACATAACGGAGATTATTGTGTGTGAGAAGGACATCGATCGTACAAACTATTCAACAACAATACGTTATAGTCCCGGATCTCGGATGGTAGAGCACAAATTGATGACGTTAAACAAAGAGTTTGTTGTATTTTACGGCGCTATTCATTCCATCGCCTCTCCTCACTATCTTAGGGACTCGGCTTTTACCATTCAATACAAAACTTTATTATTTGATTGCCAAGATGATATAAATTATATTCCATATTCTAATGTATGTGACAATGTCCAGGACTGTTTACAATAGCAGAGATGAATTATATTGCGTACCAAATTTCAAATTTTGGATGTTGCGTGATTTTTTCTGTGAAAATCCTAATTCAAATGAAGGTTTCCCTATTGTAACTAAAATTGTTCTAGAAAAGAAATGTGACTTTATTAAAGACTGCCCAGACAACAGTGATGAGACTGAATGTGACGAATGCATGGGCAGACGATGTTCCGATGGGACATGCTTACCCAGACATTGGTTGTCAAGTGATTGGCAAGACTGCCCATTGTATACGCGTGACAGGTTCGTGTTTATAAATGTCACCGTCGAAAATCTTTACTTCCATAAACAACAGCATGAAGTCATTTACTGTGACACATCGAAAACCGAGTGGGCGCCGAAATGTATTTATCTTAGGGGGCGCACTGGTCAAATAACGGGGTGCAATGACATGATTCATTTGAATGACTGTTTCAGTTTTGTTTGCCCCGATGAGTTTGTGAAGTGTTGGAATTCTTATTGCGTTCCGCACTATCTCATTAATGATGGAGTAATGGACTGTCAACACGGTGAAGATGAGGTTACGCATAGTAAAAGTGTTGATGGATATTTCCGGTGCAGAAGTTACAATTTCTTGGTTATTCTCCCTGCAGAAGTTTGTGATGGACTCGCCCAACGCCCAGACGGTGACGATGAGTTGAACTGTAATGTCACGTGTCCATTAGGTTTCCATTGTTTCGGTAATGCCGTTACGGTTGACAAACATTCGGAAGTTATGCCGTTTAAATCGCTTTCGATTTTTGACATCAAGACAAAGTTTCTAAATATCAGTGGTCTTGACCTTTCTCAGTTAAACAAACTCTATATTTTGCCTAATTTGTTGTTATTGCATGCGTCAAAATGCAATTTAAAAAGTTTGCAATTCTTTTTCAGTGGGCTTTTTCCTGTTGGAGTTTTTTACTTAGATTTAAGTTACAATAAATTTACCCAAATCGATTTCACTGAAAGTCGTAAGGTAGATTTCTACAATTTGGTTTTCCTTACATTATCTGGCAATGAAAATCTGTCTTTACTAAATGAACGCTGGATGGATCCAAGGAGCATGCCTTTAGACAGACTCAAAAAAATTGATTTATCATTTACTAATATTTCTTCAATTAATTTTAATTTCAAACTTTTCCCATCGGCCGATTGGTTTGATTATTTAAACATATCGAATAAAGAAATTGAAAGTTTCGAATCTCTTAGCGATAACAGGTCCCTAGATGTTCTAGATATTCGAAATACACCACTGAGAGAAGAAAGCATAGTTTATGTTTTAAATAAGATAAGAATCAGGACAGCACTCTACGTGGACAATTATAAGTATTGTTGTCCTCAAATCGTTGGTCCAGGGATACCAAAGCACATGTGCCATGCCCCTTTTGACGGCATTTCGTCGTGCGAGGATCTCATTGGTGACGTCATGAAGCGTACACTTGTTTGGTTTGTGGCCGTCATTTCACTCGCTGGGAACGTTTTAGTTTTGGCTTTCAGAATGATTTACGACCGTGCATCATTTAAGAAGGGTTACGGTATTTTTGTTACCAATCTCGGGATATCTGACTTTATTATGGGGGTTTACCTAACAATTATATTTTCAGTAGATATTTACTACAAAGATGTTTACGTCATTCATGAAAAAGTTTGGCGTGACAGCGCTCTGTGTAAGTTCGCCGGGTTTTTATCTGCTCTGTCAAGTGAAACGTCGACATTGTTCGTTTGTCTGATAACACTGGAGAGGTTTTTGGTGATAAGATTTCCTTTTGGAGAGTACAGGCTGACCAAGTCGATCATTGTTATTTCTGTGGTTACCTCCTGGGTTATTGGATTTATTCTGGCCCTCATTCCTGTTGTGTATCCACAGTGGATGATCTACTCTTCTAATGGAATGTGTCTTGGTCTACCGCTGACCACAAACCAATTCCTTGGTCTGCCGTATGCCATCGGGGTTTTTATTGTTTTCAATTTTATTCTATTCTTAGCCATTTCATTTGGACATTTGTTGATTTTTGTGTCAATGTCTAAGCAGAGAATAGCCATGGACACGGCTAATGCCGCAAGGAGGGAACAAGACATCAACTTTGCTAAGCAACTGTTCAGTGTAGCTCTTTCTAACTTATTGTGCTGGTTTCCGATCTGTGTCACGGGTTTGATGTCTTTGAACGGACACGTAATCAGTCCTGATGCCTACGGGATGGTTTCTTATATTTGTCCTGCCGATAAACGCCGCCATTAACCCAATCATCTACACCATACCAGCCATGTACGCTAAGTGGCTGCAATTCAAGAGGGGCCGTAAATCAACATCAGTTAGCTCTCAAGATCGTTAATCTCGGAAAACTATTTTTAGTTATTGAGGGAACTTTCCGAGTCTATAAAACCTACCTCACGAAGTCACAAAGAAGAGTATATGATACACACAATAAACGTAACATGTGAAGATGCTGTTCTCAGTTCTTGGTTTATGAAACACATAAATACAAAACCAAAAATATATAATCACACATAGAGAAAATAATTTTGTTTCAAAATATTTTAGTTTTGCGTTTTAAATATTCAGATTGAATCTAGTGTTTCTTTTTTTAAATTTTAATATTATATTATGTTTGCTCTGTGCAAGCTGATTCGATTGAGGCTGCGTCACTTCCTTTCTAATAATTTGGTGATCTTGCATATTTTATTCTACGGGCCGCTAACGTGCCTTTGACATTATGCGCTGCTTTACTTTAAATAGTGGGCCAGTGGGGAAAGAAGCCAAATCTGGTATAGGAATAATTTATCATTCAGTGAGTCTCAGCCCGGTTTATACATTATTCTAAATTATTCCAAACGCTCCGTTTAAACTTGATAAGTTTAAAGGGCCGAGCAAAATTTAACATAAATTAAATTTTTGAAGACAAATAAAACTTTCTGTCACGCCCCAAATCCGGAACATATTGGTCATAAATGTGTTGTCGTATAGATAGTTTTAAAATCACAGAAGAATTCCATCTAAGTATCATTTGATAAGACTAAGATATTTAGACCAGGGTAAATTGTTTAAGTATGTTAATTGTTAATACAGATAAATCTTTGGAAATTTTTTTTTAACTTTAAAAGTACCTTTTTTATAAGTATTTTAAAGGTTGTAGCAAAATTGTGTACATCTCTTGCTTTAACTTTTATAAAATTAAAATTTTAACATTATATGTTTCTATGCTTGCATTTACTATGTACCTTTTTATTTAAAATTATTGTTAATTGACAGTTTACACTATACCCCTTCTCAAAAAAGGGAAATACGGTAATTATTTTTCAAAGTCAGCGTTTTCATACTGCATGAACCAAATGTGATTTTATTAAATAAATTTGGTTTGACATAATACATGTTAGTTATGCCCAGCGTAGTTAGGGCATGTTAACTATATGCTGTTTAAATTATGTGCTGTAATTCGTTAATATTTGTTGTTAAAATATGTAAAATATGTTATATTTTATATCTTATCTAACTTAATTATTGCTTCGTCCTCTGGTGATGTGAACGTCCGCAAAATGGTTGTCAACATTTTTAAAATGTATGTAAGAATATATTTTTCCATATTAAATGCTTGTATTAAGTTTCCGTTGTTTAATGTATTTCGTTTGTTGTGTTTAGTATATGTAGGAAGTTTAAGTTCATTTCTATGAGATGATACACTTTTACTTTCTACTAAGTGTTGTTTTAAACATATTATTTACATCATATTTAAATTTAAAGAATTGTGTTTAATATTTCCCTAAAAGATCAAATTCACTACATCATCTTTGCAACACTGATTAACGGTCATATTAAAACACACCTTGTCCTAATCATAGTGTTACTATACATGTAAACTATAGATGACCATAAATAGCTTAAGGTGTTGTGTTTTATATAATAATATTTAAATATATAATAAAAGAAACACTTTTTTCCTAACTCGTAATGTGTCAGAAATAAATTTGGAATCTTGTTCTTCATTTGTTCGAAACATTTTTATAAAAAGCAGCATCTTATTTCTCATTATGTAAAAAACTGCAGACTCTGAATACAATGTGAAATTCAGCTGAAATGAAATACATACACAGTAAGTTCAATAGAAGTTGAATTTTGATGTTGAATTTAGATGTTAATTAAATGTATAGTTTTTTCTGCATTATATTTTTTAAACTCATTACAAAGTTCAGAAATCCAATTTTATCATTTAGCACACCATTGACATGATCATGTCATCGGGGACTTTATTAATTGTACTCCTTGGGTAAAGTTCTAGATCTGTATCACTTGAATCTGCCTAGTCTAAACACACTTTAGGACTTCGCTCTGCATGACTTGTCACATCTAAACATTCAGTGAGACTTTGTTCTGCTTCACTTGTCACATTCAAACATTCAATAGGAATTAGCTCTGCTTCACTTATCACATCCACATATTCGCATGTTTTTGTTTGGGACAACACTGTGTCATCCGGTGACCCTTTTACCTGAGCAACGAGTTAGAAACGATAATCTTTTTACTTGACTGTAAGATAAACACATTGATGGGTTAGTATTCTTCGTGGCTTATTTCAGGTATCGTCTGAAACATGTGGTCGGATAATGGGTCCCAGTTAAGTAAACAAATGTTAAAACTTATTTTAACTTTCCTCGTTTTATGAAATGAACAGAAGGCGCGAAAACTAAGAAAGTACATGTATTGCTAACCATCATAATTGTGAGCAAGCAGATAGTTTCAAAATTTACTTCGCAAAAAAAAAGGAGTCAGTTATTACATTTTTCTGTCTCATAGGAACCATCACACGTCTTGTAAAGGTCCTGAGTAAACAGCCTTCCCGTCCCAATTTTTTTTTAATCAATGAAACACACATTTTGATAATACAAACAATACAATTAGCTATAAGTTTATTAATGTAAGATTTTATTTATTTCAACCAACACAATGATTACCAATCATGTAGCCTATTTGTTTAAACATCATAATTAAAGCATTACGGCAAAACGTAAAAACAAACGAGCCACCTTTCATTATAAACAACATCATCATCATATCATGATCAGTCCCGTGGCCGTCGCGGGAGCGCATGGACACATCGACAGATAACGATCTCCAGATATGGATATTTCGAGCGGCGGCCAATAATTCATGGAATTTCATCCCTGTCTAACAAACAGCATAGGGATAAAAGATTTTAAAATTATCTTTAAAAAATCCGTTATAACCGGAGATTGAAAGTTAGCTTATGTGCAGGAGAATCTTCCTGCCTTAGTTAAATATACCAACTCGACCAGATCCTCTGTACTATAGAGCAGGGGTTCCCAACCCCGTGCCCGCGGGCACCATGGCGCCTGCGGAACGATTCGTATGTGCCCGTCGTTATTCGACAGACATAATTTTTTCATAAACATTCTCTCGTGCATTTCCCACATATGAAGAAAATGCTAGGTAACAATGAATTAAACGGCTCATTATTTATTAAGCATCTTCAAGTGTTAAAAAAACTTTCTGAAAAGAGATTTTAGCAGTTTACACATATCGAGCCAATTGTTTCCTTCTGTATCAATCCTTTTACTTGCCAAATAAATGTAATGGAAATGGCCGCATGTATTGCATATTTTGTTCAAGGTAAGACAGAAGAACTAGAGTTAGAAATTTTGGACCATAAGAATGATATTTTTGCTAAAATCCTTAATATCAGATGACTTTTGGAATACATTGGACAGATAAAAGTTCCCAATTTTGAAAAAAGCGGCATATAAAATTGAATCATTTTTCGGATCGAGATATGTATGCGAATCATTGTTTTCAAAATGAAATTAATAAAATCAAGATATAGATCTCGACTCACCGATGAACATCTTTATGATTGTTTGCTAACAGGATTATCGCCATACTCTCCTAATTGCGAGGCACTGGCCAATGATATGCAATATCAAAGATCACATTGACATATTGATAAATCTTATATAAAATGTTTTCTTTGTATTTGTGGTTTTTGTTTACGTTTTGTAAATACATTTCTATGTGTGTATACAATTTGAATAATAATGTTATTATTTTGAAACATTTTTGCTTATTATTTATTAATAAATTACGAATATAAGAAAATAAATTATGGGAAAATGAGAAGTTATGGAAGGAGTTTGTCGATTAAAAATAGGTGGTGCCCACCAATCTACCGATATTTTAGAATGTGCTCTAGAGTATAAAAAGGTTGGGAACCTCTGCTATAGAGTCTATAGGGTCACAAAGTTATTTATAGTACAAATCGAGCGCGATTTTCCCCATTTTCGTATTCATAATAATAATATATATCAGTAAGTACGTGATTGCTTACTTCGGACAATTTATTTATCATAGAGCAAAGAAGCTTCTGTACATTTTCTTTTACTTTAAGAAAGACTTTTTTTTATGAATCCCGATTTTGTAATTAGAGTGTGCTAGAGGTAAATTTCAAAGCAACCTTAACATGTAATAAAATAATAAATAAATATAATAAATATTAGTTTCTTTTTCAGAAAATGTACATTTCGTTTTAGACAAAATATTTATTTACCAGCTTAATAGTTTATACAAATATTTAGTACAAAATCTAATTACTAGTTGAAATCAAATAACGCTATTTCTTAACAATCTTTTATCTTATCTCATCTATACAGACGCTCCTTCTTTGCAAAAGATAGTTGCGTCCACAGACCATGACAGATGATCTGTTGGCAAGTGATGCAGCATTCACAGGCCACGGCTTTGTGGGTTCCACGCATTACCCAGCCGCCTAACTACATGTAGTGTTAGGTACCCATTCGGAGCGGGGTGACTCAGGGACGCCCTAGGCCCCGGGAACAAACCCTTGCCTTCACACGGATTCGAACCCGTGACCATCGGTACGACAGTCCAGTGCGCTGCCACTCGACCACCGCGTATTAATCTTTTAATACATTTAAATATGTACTATTGTAATGTATGACTTGAAACTTGAAAGTATCATAAAAGGGAATAATATTTCAACACGCAATTAAACACAAGAAAGTCGGCTTTGTAAGACAGTGGCACAGTTAGTGACGTCAGGTATGCCTGGCCATTAAGTAAATCCCTAAACTAATTGTACTATATAACAGTTGAAAATTTGGAATACAGCAGACGTTTTAAATGTCGATTTAGCAAAGATCATCAACTGAATGGCTATTTGTACCTAATCCAAGTTAGACACTAACAAAATGGCACTCTTTATTTTAATTCAAAATAACAAAGCTATTTCATTATGTGTGATGTGTTGTTTCACAGGAGGAAACACGTCATTCAGCTTTTGAAGTTATAAAAGTTTAAATGGGGGTAAGTATTATTTTGCTGGTTACGGTAAACATTGCGTGGTTTTTCCGGTATAAGCTTACATCAAGAGGTTTATGCATAAAAGTTTTACTTTAAAAAATATTTATAATAATAATGTAATTTTCAAAACCAAAAGTATGAAAAATTGTTATTTCACATGAGGAAACTCTCAGCGCCCGCTCTGCAACGATCTGCTAAATTTTGAGTGGCAGCGCGCTTGACTGGCGTACCGACGGTCACGGTTCGAATCCATGTGAAAGCAAGGATTTGTTCCCGAGGCCTATGGCGTCCCTGAGTCCACCCAGCTCCTAGTGGGTAACCGATATCAGTTTGGGAAGTAAAGGCGGCTGTTCATTGTGCTAGCCACACAATCCCCTCGTATTCCGTGGCTATTGAAACTTGTGAACGCTGCTTCATTTGCCCTATAGGCCAATGGTCTGAAAAGGGAACTAAAAAAAAAGAATTAAAAAAGTTAATTAGCATAAAAAACATGCCGCAACCCTATTAGTCTCAGCCTCTAAAGAACAACCTGATAATTTATCTTAATTATATTATCTTATGTTACATGTTACAGATGCTCCTTGTATGCAGAATATTACTGCGTCCTACGTTTATCCATGGTTTGTTTCTATTCCTGCGTTATTATTAGAGTTTTAAATGTTGATAAAGTATTGGTTTTCCTGATTTCTTCAGGCAAACCCTTTTCTCGCCCCGAATACAGGACAGGAATTATGATAATTTGTTTGTGTTTGTTCTTGCAAACGGAATGAGAAAAGTGTCTTTACGACAGAAATGTCTATCTGATTGTTGTATCGAAAGCCTAATGTATAATCACTACCTACTCTTGGTTCTTCTATCCTCTAGTGGTTCAAGGTTTATTGATTTTTCTAAATGGTTGTATTCTTGTTAGTTTTGAATATTCTCCAGTAAAGAATATGGAAGCTCTTTTTTGAAATTGTTCTTGTTTATCAATGCTTTCTTTAGTGGATGGGTCCCATACAGAATATGTCTATTCCAGTACAGGTCTAACCAAAGTGAGGAAGCATATTATTTTTATAATCTTACTACATCTGTAAAAGTTTCTACTTGTAAAGCCTGAGGTTTTGTTTGATTTCTAATAACTTCATTGACATGGAGATTCTATGATAATTTCTCATTTGCTATTACTCTTTAAGTATTTTGCATCTTGATAATAACAATTGCGATGATGTAAAAGTTAAAGTTGTTGATGTAAAGAAATAATGTTTAAGCCTGACAACAAAAATAGAGATGTGGGGGAGAAACGGAGGGATACATAAGCATTACAAGTGAGATAAATAAATAAATAAATAAATAATTTCAACTTCAAATTCAATAATGTTATAAGAAGCAATGGAAGCATTTAATTTCAGTCCAGCTTCTATTCCTTTATTCAAGTTTTTCAGCTTTTCGTTTTTTTGCAGTCCCACGGATATACCTTTATTGTAGTCCCACATCTATACCTTTATTGCAATCTCACAACTATACCTTTATAGCAGTCCCACAACTATACCTTTATTGCAGTCCCGCGACTATATCTCTATTGCAATCCCACGACTATACCCTTATTGCAGTCCCACTGCAATATGTTAAATCCCGACTAGCGGCTATTTCTTTTTTTCCGGCCAGGAAAAACACGTGTAGGTTATTCTACGATGGACAAGATGGTCCGCTGGTCACTCTCGATGACTGGTCAGCGTTCAATTCAACCATCGATGAAGACAGGTGCTTGATGAAATGTGTGACTTGTGACGTCGGTCTATTAGATAAGCTGAATTGAATGTGGCTCCACCGGGGTAACCTATGACGTCATGCTTACGGGCTGTGCGAGCATTCCAGAGATAAGGTCAAGCTGACCTTAATTGTATCCAATCCTCATGGATGTCCTAAACAGGTATCCATGTGTGAATGGACGAACAGGTGCGCGGTCAAGCCGGGCTGGACTAAGTACACGTACACAGCTTGTACATGTCAATGTAGCAGTGGCGCCTATGTTCACTCCATTGGGTTTAATACTGGCCGGTATTACGATCGTCATGTTCACAGTGGGGTCAATTATGAGGTGGGAAATTTTAGCAGTACTGGCTGGTATTACGATCGTCATGTTCACAGTGTGGTCAATTATGAGGTGGGAAATTTTAGCAGTACTGGCTGGTATTATGATCGTCATGTTCACATTGGGGTCAATTCTGAGGGGGGGGGGAATTTTAGCAGTACTGGCTGGTATTATGATCGTCATGTTCACAGTGGGGTCAATTATGAGGGGGGAAATTTTAGCAGTACTGGCTGGTATTATGATCGTCATGTTCACAGTGGGGTCAATTATGAGGGGGGAAATTTTAGCAGTACTGGCTGGGGCAGGCCTTAATACAGTGTTTCTCAAACTGTGGCCGTGCGTGATATTTGTTTTTAATCCCCACATAGTTATCTAGCAATTATTCTTATAAATATGTTTTGGTTGATCAAACGGTTTCAAAAATATGTTGAAAGAGTGCGGTGTCATTTATGTTTATTTAAATGCATTAGTTGTCAGAAAGCGTTATGCCAGTCTAATTGTTTTAGATAAAAAGAGCAAATAGCAAATAAAAATGACAGCTTCTTTTAGATTTCATTAACTATGGGACTGATTGCTATTTTTATATATCATTGGACTAACAGCTTATTTCATACGAGCAACAAAGCCCGTCTAAGTACGTTCCGCCACCGTTCGGTGCCATGTGGTAGCTCCCCTCCAACATCCGTCTCGACTGGCATACATGTGCATCGCGTCAAAAATACTAATCATTATAGTTAAAATAAATAACTCGTAAAAACAGAGCTTTTGACTATAAATCCCAACGCGCATAACTCAAAATAAGTTCGTGGAAGAAATACAGCACCAAAAATAACTCGTTTTGAACGTCCGCGTAAACGTGATCACAGTGGCGTAGCTAGAACTTTTGCCGCCCGGGGCGGTCTTCAATGGGCCGTCCATAAATGACGTCACGCACATGGTGGAGTGGGAGAGTGCAGTCACACATTTGACGTCACAACAAAACGCCAAACTTTAAATAAAAGTTCCACTTAAATATATGATTACAGACACTTTATTTAATGACGTTTTACATGACTTCAAGCGTGTTACGATATTAGAGTGCAGCTTTACACTAAAAGCAAATTTAAATGACAAAGAATTGATTTGAAACATTGACATTTTCAAATAGAAAATATGGGTTTTAGGGGGGGCTTTGTAACATCATATTGAAGAATGGGTCTAAATTTTTGTGACGAGGGGGTATAAAATCAGCAAAAATCGCCTTTTTTTCAAAGGCCACAAGAAAGTTATTGATGTCGCAGGTCCCCCTCCCCTCCAAATGAGACAAATCATATTCCAAATTTACACCCCAAAAAAATTACCAATGAATATGCTTTTATTTTTTATTTATAAATATATGATATTTTGTATAAACAAAGAAATTGAATACATTAGTATGTAAACATATTTTAAATTTACTTACATAACTTTCATAGCAGAAAAATCGTGTTATAATGCTATCAAAATTTAAATTATTTGTAATATCTTGTTCTATGGACAATATTGCAAGATTTTTTAGTCTTAAATCACTCATTGTTAACGAAGATAATGTTTTTATCAACTTCAGTTTGGACAAGCTCCTTTCACAACTAGCGACACTGATAGCAATTGTTGAAAAAACTCTTTGCAAAATTATAATTTTTGGTACAGAATGTTCCAATCTATACTGTTAAATATATTTTAATAGATCAAAGGGGCCTTTTCCCCCGTTTTTTCTAAAATAATGCCTCTTCTTGTAGTGTAAGTACAGCCAGGGCTGGTATTAGGCCACTGCAACCTATGCGGCCGCAGTGAGTCCCGCACTTTCATAGACCCCATCTATCTTAATTTTCACTTATTATCCTTATTAATACCTTATCCCTCCCCAAACTGCAATCCTTTTCGCGTACTAAGCCGCATAGGGCCCCGCAATATAATTGCTAAGACAAGCCGTCTGTAAGGCCATAAAAACCTGGATCCTTTTTGTTTCAATATTGAACTGTTCTTTATCAATGTCAATAAAGAAATTTATTTGATGTTCAAATTCTTCATTTAGTAGGTTACATGGTATTAAAAACGAATATTTTCTTGCAAGTACCTGCAACTCATCAACGCGTTCTTCTCTTTTCTTTTATAATTTCATTCGTGGATAAAAACATTTCTCGTTGTACTTCTTGCTATAAAGATAAAACCACGTCTTCTGAATTTATCCCGCTCATATTTTTTCTCCTTCTAACTCGGCGTTCAGTTGATATGTCCAACTCTCTATAACAGCGTTCTGTATTAGCAAATCTATGTGTTCGATGAAATGGGTTTGCATTATTTATTTTTTTAAAATGCGGGTTCCCATAAATTCAGATTACATAGAAATGAAAAAGATTGCATTGAACTGTGGGAAATTCCAGCATCTGTTCTCGTTTTACTAGTTACTTCTTCAGATGTCAATTTTTCCAAGACACTTGAAATTTTAAAGGATTTCTTTTTTAAATTATTTATGCTATTGTGGTGTTTATTAACGGAGATATTTGACTATTTTCATGTTCTTGCCATACATTTTAATAATTTTCCATAAAATAAACAAATTTAAATTATTTACACATTACTTTAATTGGATAGGTGTAAAAAAATTAATTAATAACCGTATTTTAATGAAAAACACAAATTATGTGTGCTACTTCAATGCGATAAAAAATAAATAAATTTGATTTACCATCCTGCTATGTAAGTACTGCTAAGCACATCATTCTGCGCATGTCGAAATTCCACGCAAAAACTGTCGTGGTGATATTAATAGCACATATTATTCGGACCAGCGGTGATGTGTTTGTGTGTGTGTGTGTAAGCAGTTTCTTATAAAAGCGTCATCTGTGACTATTACCGCTTAATTTTCCAAAACAAATCGATACCTTTTTTGAGCGATTTTAAATCTTATCTTATCTGTTTACAGACGCTCCTTCTATACAGAAGATTATTGCGTCCTACGCTTATCTATGGTTTGTGTTTAGTCCTGCATTTTTATTAGAGATTTAAATGTTGATAAAGTGTTGGTTTTCCTGGATTCTTCAGGCAACCCATTCCACGCCCGAATTCCGGACGGGAAGAAGGAAAACTTGTATGTGTTTGTTCTTGCATACGGAATAAGAAAGGTGTTTTTATCCTTATGTCTATCTGAGGGTTGTATTAAGTTATCTTTGTGTTGTATTTCTAAATTAGATTTAATTGCTTTATGTATGATTACTACTTTGCTCTTGGTTCTTCAATCCTCTAGTGTTTCAAGGTTAAATGATTTAACTAAATTTTTGAATGGTTTTGCGTTAGTTATAACAACCACTATGTAATCAAACAAATGTTGCGTGAATCCGTTAATTAAGACTCGAAACTAAGAATATTTGTGTTTCACCTTAGTTTTCCCCTTCAAAAGAAAAAGGGCGGTTGTCGGAAACGGCTTTATTTTTTCAATTGACCACAAATGCCGCCCCCAAAATGTGTGCCGCCCGGGACGGACCGCCCCCCCCCCTAGCTACGCCACTGCGTGATCAGTATGATTGGCTGTAGGAGTCATGTGTGTTTGAGAGACCAATCGCTATAGATGACTGGACATAACTTAGCCTTTTATTATATAGGATAACAATAGTTATAAGATTACCTACTTATTTAGATAGCAATAAGTAAAGGATGCAAGTCTATATTTAGATTGCATTGGATAGTTACACTCTCAGGTCAATGTGTAAACGAAGTGTCTTTACCAACGGTATATTACGCATGTCATAATTACTTATTACAACTGAAAAAGTTATATTTTTTATAAAGGAGAGAGGAAAATTTAAAGTAGAATTTCATTTACAATGTATTGTGTTCTTAACAGTAAAAGTAAACATGTCTGAAGACAAATTAATTCTTCCATAACTTGAAAAAATACATAATAACTCATAAATGGTAATGTGCAAATAGCATGGAGGAAAAGGGAAGATAATTGAAATTATGGCAATTAATTTTTCTAGACCAGGATGAAAATCATTCGCAGAAGTAAAAACGTAGAAGTAAGACGTGTAGCACCCGTAGTTAATGTATAAAGATTCATCATATAGGCTGATGTGTGTGTTTATAACACATGTAGACAGGTGCGGATTAAGACTACACTGGGCCCCTGGCTGCAATTCAAACTGAGGCCCTATCCAGCCAGCGTCCCTTTAAATATAATGATTGCTAGCAGCTAATATAAGACTGTAACTAAATAGTCCATTGGTTCCTTGCTCATGCTTTGTCTGTAATACGGGATCGGCCTTCCCAGCGAAAAACATTATTCATTAAAAGCCGAACAGAAAGAAATTACTGTTTGCCGGTATCCTAATATTGATTGTAAAAAGACAAATGAAAACAAAATATCCCACCACTTGGAATGGATCCCTATATCGCTTGCATCACAAACGTATAAATCATTTGGGGCCCCTGGCTTTAGCCCGTTCAGCCCCCCTCCCCATTAATCCCCATAGCATGTATATGATATTCTCTTTGAAAATATTTTTATCCCTTACTTAGCACACATTTTATAACAATAAGAGTGCAATGAAATTGTTCTTAATTTTTTGGTATAATGGGGGGATATTAGTAGTTTTATGTAAAAGTGCTACACACCATGTGAAATTATTTTTTCCAATATTTATGAGTGCTTTGCATGATAATAAATTTTAAGTTTAGCGGATGTCACATTATACCTAAAACTCTCACCCCCCCCCTTTTCCCTTAACACACACTAACATAAAAATATAATTAACATTTAAAATGAACAAGAATAGCATAATGTAATGTTCTTAGCCACACAAACTAATTACAGTTATTAAAAAATTACTTTTGAACGTTAGATAATAAAGTAAATTTGGCCAAATTTCCGGCTACTATTATGTTTGTCTTTTTTATTATTGCCTGCAGCACAAGAAAAAGTATTGTACAAAGTATGTACAAAAAATTTGTTTATTTAATTTATTCTCAGACTAACGTTAAAATTTGTTAACGTATATGAAAGGAATTTAATAAAGGTGATGTAATGATCGTACAGTCCAGGGAGGATGGAACAAAGGCAGACAAAAGAAGAGATGAGAAGGCGATATCAAAGAGTGGACCTGCCTGTCATTCAGCGACTCTCAAAAGGCAGCACAGGACTGGAACCAATGGCGGGAGATAATGTGCAGTTCACGATGGAGCCCCAACGACCTAACGATGGGTTTAAGGGAAAGTTCAAGTTCGAGTTCAAATGATCGTAATTAGTACTATGAAGATAGAATGAGATGGATTCTGTTAATTTAAACCAAGTTTCTTTTTTTTACATCTGCGAGGGGCCCTTTATAATTTATGAATTGTAGTAACAACATTAACGTATTTTTTTCCCGTGCCAAGTTTCAAATAGCTTTACCAACGTTGTAAATATGGTAATATAAAATAGGAGACTTAATAATTGACACATCAAACATTAATCTAATGTTTTTAAGAGTAAAAAAGAAAAATAAACTAGTAAATGCTAAATTTTACATTTATTGACAAACAACTAACCAAAAATTAAAAAAAAAGAAATTATCATGGAATCCCCATATCAATGAAATAATTAAAAAAATATAACAAACACGTTAAGCTTTATAAAGAGAAACTTCTACAGATTTACAAAAACATATAAAACTGATATGCTACTACACTTTGGTGAAACCTCTAGTAGAATATGCATCATCTTTATGAGACCAATCCAGCAAAGAAAAACATTGATTAACTAGATCACATTCAAAAATGAACTGCTAGATTCCTTAATCGAGAATGTTGAAAACAGACAAGAGTACCTTTATTAGTTAAATCATTAAACCTTGAAATATTAGAAGACAGAAGATCAAAAAGCAACGTATAATAATACTTTAGACAATTATTTCTAACATGGAAATACAACAAAAGATAATCTAACACAACCCTCAGATAGACATAAGGGTTAAAACAATTTTCTCATTCCGTATGCAAAAACAAACACATACAAATTCTCATTACTTCCGTCCGAAATTCGGACGTGGATTGGGTATCAACATTCAAAACTCTAATAAAATTGCAAGACTATCCATAAGCCATGGATAAGCGAAGTACGCTTTAATCGTCTCTATAGAAGGGGCGTCTGTAACATATAGATAAGATAACTTAAGATTAGATAAAAACAACCAAATAATCCCCGTCTAAGTAGAATTACAAATAATATGAGGGAACTCATCAAATCGTGCTTATAAAATTTTGATTACATGTGAAGTAAGAGCAAACAGTTCCTCACGATTCTAGCGGTAAGATGGTAATGAATAGTTGATGAAACAAAAGCCTAGGGATTAACTCGCCTGCGACGTCCTTGTGAGAATAAGCGGCGTATCAAGTTAACTTCCAGTTTCAGTGGGACTCCCATCAAATTATGTTCCCTCACGTTTTGAACTTGGCGTCCGACAAGCTTGGCGTTTGACTCTGACTTCACATCAACTCTCAATTTTGAACTTTGTTTGCATCACATGTGACCTTGGCGTCAAGTAATCCCACGTTCGAAGTTAACACGATTTAACCTTACAGTTGACTTTGGGGTCATGCAGGGTCAGGATGCAAGATTGGCATCACACAAGTTGATGATATGAAATTGGCATCACACAAGTTGATGATATGAAATTGGCTTCATACAAGTTGATGATATGAAATTGACATCACACAAGTTGATGATATGAAATTGGCATCATACAAGTTCATGATATGAAATTGGCATCATACAAGTTGATGATATGAAATTGGCATCATACAAGTTCATGATATGAAATTAGCATCAAACACGTTCATAATGTGAAATTAGCATGATACAAGTTCATGATATGACTTGAGTGCTACAAAATATCACGATTGTACCTTGGAGTAACAAGCTGACGGTATCCAATTGTGTGTGTCTGTGTTTGTGTGTGTGTCTGTGTTTGTGCGTCTGTGTGTATTCGTGATTGTAACAATAAGGGTGGGACAGGGGCTTTAAATTAAGTAGTCTTAATTGCTTTTAAAATATTTAAATGAGTTGTAATCGAAAACTCGTTATTGATATACTGTAAAATAAAGCTCTCTTGAAATAGTCGTGATACAAAAGCTGATTTCATATATTGTTTAAGGATATTCATATAACATTGTTGGTTGGGTTTTGTTTAATTTAACTAAGCCACCAATGGGCTACATATAAAAAAAAATTGACGATAAAATAAAGTAGACTTATTTCAAACATTAATCAAGTGTTTCAATAAAAAATTGTTGTGACATGTATCTAGGGAATTAATTTTACCCTATTAAATACATGATAACATCTGCAATTTTAATAACAGATGACATACCCACGGCAACCCCTTTTCACACTGAGTCTCGATTGATCTTTACCTCAAATCCTGGTCACATTTCATTGTCACAAAATACCACGCCCTTAAAATATCGATTGCGTTAATAGAATCCTCACGATAACATTCTTCCTAAAGCGCCCCCCCCCCAAAACAACTTGCAACCTACTTAATCTTCTCACTAACTCAGAAAGAATAAAGGCTGGGATCTTCAATTGAACCAACCCATGACATTGCTTTACGACGAACCGCAGAGCTACGATGACAATCCTCACCCTTAAAATATCATATTCTTTGAAGTAAATTAAAGTAGTTAATTTTTTTGTTCCTCTATGTATTTGAGAAAGGAGTCTGCCAATTATTATCAAATACTTCAACATGTGTCTTTAAAGACTTACACATAAGACTATGACAGCCTCCGCCGCCATTAGATCTCGCAATTTTTAGGATTGTTTTTAAAAGGGGGAAGTACCAAATGATTAGATCAAACTTGTTTGATTCTACTTAATTAATATTTCCTACTAAACCATCGCTAGACGTGTTCTTTAGGATTAATTTTCAAAACAGTCTTAAAAATTTGGTTCAGCTCTAGAGCTTCCCTCCAATCAACTGATTTAGTTGGTATTTAATTTGGACGATAGAAGGGTTCGCGGGAACCCAAGTGAAAGTGTTCACGGATGGGTCTGCCAGTTCAAGTGAAGGAATTGCAGGATACGGTGCGCTCATCTTATACCCAATAGGAGGGCCACCAAAAGAAGAACTTCTAGGTCCCTGTGGGACTATGGCATCGAACTACGATGCGGAGCTTGAAGCTATACACAGGGCCCTGGAAAGTGTGCACCGGACACTGCAGGGGTCGGAAATTTTTGGTTTCGACACGGTACTGTTTTGTGACTCGAGATCAGCCCTCGAAGTCCTGGCTAGTGAGAAGCGTAGTACCCACTTGGTTGACGCCATCCTGGAGGACGTGGGTAGACTTGGAACGAAGGTAACCGTGCAGTGGATCCCGAGCCACGTGAATGTTAATGGCAATGAAAAGGCAGACTCCCTGGCCAAAGCAGGTGCAGCACTGCCCCAACCAGAGGCCCCAGTCACTTATCTCGTGGCTAAAACCTGGCTAAAGGACCACTTCAGGAGCAAGTGGTACCAGGAGTGGGCTGACAACACGACAGCCAGGGGGGGTGTCGCTAACATGCCCGGGCCAAGCCGTTCAGACAAGTGGTGGGTCCTGAGTCGCAAACACCAGAGTTTAGTGAATCAGATGAGAACAGAGCACTCCCCAACCAACTCGTACTTCCACAGGCTAGACCACAACAGGGACTCGAACTGCCGTCATTGCAGCCAAGCCCCTGAGACGGTCGTACACCTGGTGACGTCTTGCCCGGCGCTTGATATAGCCGGGGGGGGGGTGAGGGAGGCGGAAGAGTCCCATGTAAAGACAATGTTGTATGACAATGCTCAACAGATGGAGCAGATTGCCCAGGTACTAGCCAAGGCCTTAAGAGATTAGTCTCAGGCCTACAGAATATGTGTTTAGTTTAGTTGGGTATTTAAAACCTGGCTAAAGGACCACTTCAGGAGCAAGTGGTACCAGTAGTGGGCTGACAACACGACAGCCAGGGGGGGGGAGTCACTAACATGCCCGGGCCAAGCCGTTCAGACCAGTGGTGGGTCCTGAGTCGCAAACACCAGAGTTTAGTGAATCAGATGAGAACAGAGCACTGCCCAACCAACTCGTACTTCCACAGGCTAGACCACAACAGGGACTCGAACTGCAGGTCATTGCAGCCATGCCTCTGAGACGGTCGTACACCTGCTGACGTCTTGTCCCGCGCGAGACATAGCCGGGGAGGTAAGGGAGGCAAAGGAGTCCCATATAAAGACAATGTTGTATGGCACTGCTCAGCAGATGGAGCAGGTTGCCCAGGTACTAGCCAAGGCCTTTAGAGCTTAGTCTCAGGCCTACAGAATATGTGTTTCGTTTCGTTGGGTTTTAAAAGAATTATAAGTACATTTCTCATCATGATTTCAACGATGAATGGGATTCTTCTACTGTCTCTCGGTAAATAAATTTAAAGATTGATTTATTCATTATATTTTTACAATATTTTTTAAAAAAATAATAAAATTAATTTTTTTGCAAAAATGTCATCTTTTTGGTCTTCGTGGTTCCTATTCGAGCGGTTGTGTCTAACATCTTTAAAAATATTTCATTATGTTTCAATCCCGGAAATCTGGTATTTTAAATTCGCTCTGCTACTTTGATGTGTCTTGTTATTAAAAATATTATGACGTATGACTTGATTGGTTATTGTTAATTTAATGATAACATCTTTTTAAAATTTGATTATATCTAAATATTATAGTTAGAAATAATTTCTTTAAACAAAATCAATAGAATTCGGATGTCACTGAAACCAACTGATATAGCTACCATACCGCTACAGAGTATGGGAGTTTCCTGGGGTTAAGAAGTGAGCGAGAGATTGCGCCTGATACACATCAACGTATTTACTCTTGCTGATGTGTGATTTTATTGTGTTGCTTTATTTAAGTTCTTGTCTAAGACTTACCAAAAACTTACCAACTTTTAGTATTTTAAAGCATCTTCAAAGTTTTCTTTGTTCCAACGAATCACGTTAAACTTACATTTCTTACAAAAAGGTTGCTTCTTTTTTTTTGCCCATAACTTCGTGGTCGTAGGGGCTTATTATGTTTCCATTAGAACTTTCTCGGGGCTTAGTGGCAGCGCCCATCTCCTCTCAATGTCAGCGGAATACTTTTTAGCGATAGTCATTCATCAACATTTTATTGTGGTTATAACGTGGGCGAGATCCCAGCCGTTTTCAGCTTTTTCTGCTTAGAATCTGTTAATTTTAAGATTGTGGCGACATAATAGTTTTGTCAAGTTGAAAACCTGATAAGGCAATAACGACATAAAGAATTAAGATAACAATTCTACTCCTTTAAATTTAAGTTCCTAAATACAGATATTATGTGTCGAATTTCCGATAACTCTTTCTTGCATTTAAATGAAAATTTAGAGAAGACTGGCAAAGATTGTCTATACATTTTACAAGTAAAGGACAAGCTAGACACACTTTTCCTGCTTACCTTTCAAAAAAGGTGTACAGAATATGCCGCATTTCCATAATTTAGCTTAAGCATTGAACTGTAATCCCCATTGCATGGTTCTATGTGTAAAAATGACGTCTTTAAGAATTGTGTCCGTCGAAGTAATTTATTTCATCTCGCTTTGGAGAACATGGGTTAATTAAATAAATCAAAATTTGTACCCCCCTCCCCACCCCACACACACACACAAATATGCGCGCGTAGTCATTTGCGCATGCCCTTTTATGTGAAATATGTATATAGATTATGTGAAGGAACAACGCGACTGAACTCAAGAAGCGATGTTGCCTCCATCCCCCCACTATTTTTTGTTTAATCTCACTACGCTTGCCCAATGTGATCTGTCGACCGTTTGAGTGAATTATATATATAGAAAGATATAGATATACTAGATACGACGCGGACTTACTCATAGAATGTGAAAAGAACGAGGGGGGGACGGGACTGATTCAAACAACAGCACGAAAAATGAAAACAATGCGAATGAACTCTTAAAGGGAATTAGTCTTTTGGATGCCAGAATAAACTTTGAATTATTTTACTTGTTGTGAAAAAAAAACATTATATCATTTTCGTTGTCTCAGAACTTTTGCCAAGTTTCGTGTAAAATACTTTACATCAGTTTTCTTACTATGCGATATTGTTAATTACTAAAAAAAAATTAACTTCTAAAAATCGTCGTCTCTGATATAAGAACTTGGAAGCAGTGTGATGAAACACGTTATTGGTATTTTCGTAAATAGATATTGATTTTTAGTTTTTGTGAGCAGCTTCTAATTTCTTGCCATTTAGTTTTCATTATTCAGTTAGTCCAGCAGTGAGTAAATTAGTGACTCAATCAGTCATTCAACAAAGTGAGTCACTCGGTCCTGAATGCAATTGTATTTACCAAAACAAAAATGTGTCTTCTTAAATTCTTTGCATCTTTAACGCTAAATAAATGGCCAAGTTAACTTTAGGAGTAATATAAAATAGATAAAGCCTGAACTTTATATTACAGTCATGACAACCGCAGCACTGAGCAAAATAAAACACATCTGTCAAAGCAAGAAACTCTCTCTGAGGTCAAAGATTCGACATATGCTTTAAAGGGACGTCGGTCTTCTTGTATGGCTCCGAGGCTTGGGCGCTCACTGCAGACCTCCAAAGAAGAATCAATGCGCTAGAGATGAGATGTTTCCGAAAGATAATGAACATCTCCTACACAGAGCACATCACAAACGAAGCGGTCTGCAACAAAATAACTGCTGTCATCGGCCCCTATGAGGAACTTCTCACCTCAATATAAAGAAGGAAAACTACAATGGTATTGGCACGTGGCAAGATATGGAGGTCTCTCAAAGACTATAATGCAAGGCACAGTCCAGGGAGGAAGAAAAAGAGGCATGCAAAAGAAGAGATGGAAAGATGACATCAAAGAGTGGACCGGCCTGTCATTCGCAAAAGGCAGCGCAGGACCGGGACAAATGGCGTGAAATATTGTGCAGGTCACGATGGTGCCCCAACGTCCCACCGACGGGTTAAGAAATAGTTACAGTTACATAACTTTATATCAAAACTAGTAAAGAAATATTTCCGATATCCAATGATATCGTGATTACTTTTTAAAAATATAATAAATCTAAATTTTTTACTTGTCTTTTGTTGTTCCTTTAACAAGATTGTCATTTTATACTTTTAAATATTGTATATTTCGGGCAATGTAAATTAGTATTTAAATCTCACATAGTTGTAAATAGAAAACAGCGTTACGCTGTTTGGATGTTCATATTTGGTTCTAAAGAAAAAGCAGAGCAATGGAATGGAGTAATTTTCTGAAATTTAAAAAGAATATTTTATCTTTACTTAGGATTGTAATTAAAAAGTGATAATCTCGATATGTCCTTAGCGAACGCTTTTTATTTCGGAGGATATTGTTTTCTGACTTTCATATGTGAATTTTTAGCTCCTGTACTAAATTAAATAATACAAATATCCAAAGCTTAAAAACCCCATTAAAAAACATAAAAACCACAATAAAAAAGACAACGAAAAACAATCCACATCAAAGCCAAAAACAGAAGGGAGAACAAAGTTTCTTTTTACTAAAAAATATGGGAAAATAAAAATATTTAATTGATGCAAATGAAAATATAAACGGGAACTTCGAGGTTACTTGATTTCATTTCAATATTAGTTTTAACATTTAAGTGTACAAAAAAAAGCTTCTGGCAAAGAACAATCTTACACGTTTTTTTTATTCAATATTTATTTCAACTAGAAGAATAGACGACAGTATTTCCTGATATCTCGGCTTTATTCAGTCTTCTTTAATGTTAACAACAGGCTCATAGGTATTTTCGTAACTTACCTGGTATGAATTTAGTAGCTGACACATAACCCAGTTGGCAAAAAAATAAGTTTAAAATTTGACCAATCATCAATTACATTTAGCAGACGACTAGCACTCATATAATTTGTTTAAACTGATTTCGGATGATTATTTGATGCCCTATCTAGCTCACATTTTATATTAATCAGAAGTCATTGAGATTTTTTTTAAAGTGTAATTGGAAGGGGGATATTGGAAAGTTTCATGTAAAACTGCTGAACGACGTGTAAAATAATTTTTGTTTCAATATTCTTGAGTGATATGGATAATTATTTATTTTTAGCTTAGCGGATGTCGCATTATGTCTACCAACCATCCCCCCCCTTTTTTTTTCAAACCAACGCACATAAAGATAAAATTAACATTTACAATGACAGAGAATTAGTGACATAAACTAATTGTAGTTCTTAAAATATGACATTTGAACGAACGAAGAAAAGGGGCAATAGCCCAGGGTTTTTTTGTCTGGCCACCTTCTTGTTTTTCTCTTAGGTTTAGATCATAATTTCTTAAGGGAGTGAAAGGTGTTCGGGGGATGTATTTTACAGAATGTAAACAACGAAAAAACATTTTTTTTTCTAAATATTTTATGGATGAAAACTTTATGGTAAATGAAAATTGAAAAATACATCAAATACATTTAATAAATGTTAGTCAAATTTATGAAATAATCACATACTACTATGAAGATATCCAAAGATGCGATCAATAAACCTAAAACACGTTTAGCGTTTTTAAAGATCCCAATGGAATATATATAATTTATGAATTTCAGTAGTCCCATCAATGACGTTTCCCGGGTCTAATTCCCAATAGAGGTAAAAAATATTTCATTGAGGATAGCGGGGATGTTAAAGAGAGAGAAGTTGGGGGGGGGGATTCACCGTTAATTCAGTATTGCAAACAAGAGTCAGTGAACCCAACAAATCGTGTTCATAAACTTTTGATAACAAGCGAGGTAAAATAGAATGCATTTTCAAGATAATGAATAATGGCGACACGTTTCTAATAAATAGTTGACATTAAAATCTAGGTATTAACTCGCCAGCTGCGTCCTTGTGAGAATAATATGCGTATCATGTTCTTCGAGTTTCAGTAGCACTTCCATCAAATTATGCCGCCTCACGATTTGACCTCGGTTTCCGACGACCTCAATTTGGCTAATTCGTACAATTCCGACCGTGACGTCACAGCGACGCTACCGGTTGCTGGCCGGGAGTTGCTTCCCTTGAATAATGTTTGTTTTCATGTTTTAAAAATCGGGGGAGGGGTCTAAGGGAAGGGGGAACGCCTCCCCTTACAAATTATTAGATACAAATAAAAATTAAAATAAAAGCGGGGTGGGCAAAATAAAAAAAGAACGGGGTAGGGGTCTAAGGGGAGTTGGAACGCCTCCCCTTATATTTATTAGATAAGAATCATCGAATACGAAACTGCGGACATACCGAGTGATGCAATAAGCCCGCGAATTTGAAGGCTCTCTCCTTTCCGCTTTGCCACCATAGGGCAAGCATCGCATTGGAAATTTATTAGTGATTTGCTAAATAGAAACTGATTTTAGTGTTTTACTATTGATAATTCGGAAGAATATAACTCGAGAATTATTTATAAATTTAGTGACAAAAGTCTATTTTTTGTGATTAACTTCCATTGCCCGGAGAATTTCATTTTCAGTATTTCCTCTCGGTTGGGACTATCGATCCGCCCGCCATCTTTGTTCCTTGCATAGCAACAAAGATGGTGGCCGTAAATGAACTCATTTTGGCCCCGTCGGAATAGTTCGAATTTACCCTCAATTTTTACCTCGCTGTCACTTAAACTCACAAATTCACATTGCTGTCACATCAGCTCAAATTTTGACCGTCTTGTCACATAAGCTGACATCTTGACCTCGCTGTCACACAAGCTGAAATCTTGACCTCACTGTCACATAAGCTGAAATCTTGACCTCGCTGTCACAAAAGCTGGCATTTTGACCTAGCTGTCACATAAGCTTACATTATGACCTTGGTGTCATATAATCTCACATTATGACCTTGCTGTCACATAAGGATACATCTTGACCTCTCTGATATTTAAGGCATTTGTTTACAGTTGACCAGGGCGTAAAATAAACTTGGGTTTGAATTTGGCGTCACTTTAGCTGACTAGTGGACCAGGTGCCGTAACTAGAAGGGGTGGGCAGAGGGAGCAATGTCCCGGTCGGCCCTTTGTTAGGGCGGCGAATACCTAATTGTTAAATAGCTTCTGGGAATGAATAAAATAAATTTTAAACTAAATTGCAGCTTTTTATAATAGAAAAAAGAAAAACCAAAAAAGAATTTAATTTTTAAAAATAAAGGAACCATCCTAAAATATGTTAACGTTTCTAGTGCCAAAAGATTTAACTCCACATTGTTTATACATTTTTTTCTAAAACTAAGTCTACAGAGTTGAGAAACCAAGATGAATAATTAAAAAATGCTAGTAAGTGACACTAATCTTCTGGTAACTTAATTCATTTTTCAAATTGTACTGCCGCTCATTTTTTAGAAGTGAACAATTTCAAACATGGGCCAATCGAATGCTCAAGGTGGCACTTTGTTGGTGTAGTTGAGAGCCTTCTCGTCTTTAGGGGCATCCAACGATCATCGTCGTCGTCTGCGATTCTTCCAAAGGCATAGGTCACTAACGAGAGTCCCCCAGGCATCTCTTTTTCGCTGACCCTGGGGAATCCATTTCAGGGTTTGCCTTGTAGTAATGGAAGCAGGTTTTCTTAATGTATGACCAATCCACCTCCACCGCTTCTGGAGAATCTCTTCCTCAATTGGCTTCTTCTTTGTCCGCTACCACAGTTCCCGGTTGCTGATTTTAACGGGCCAATGAATTCTGAGAATTCTTCTTAGACAATTGTTGATAAAGGACTGGATTCTGGTCAGTTTTACGGCAAGCTCATAATATGACATTGGCCTGATTAAATTTTATGATATGACCATGTCATCGAACAAGCTCACACAAGCTCACGATTTGACATTATACAAACACGGTGGCGATATTAAATTGTGTGTGCGTGTGTATTAGCATCGTGATTGTGTGTAGGGGTGGGAAATGGGCTAAAAATATAATCCCTATGATATTGTTTGAAATATTTACTTTAGTTAATTAATTATTCATCATTCACATACCGTGAAAAAAAGCTCTCTTTAAAAGTGGGGAAAAGAAAGTACAGTTCATTAGTTCCTTTTTTTCCCCATCTCTTTTTTTAAAGATATTCATATATCATTTGGGTTCATTTGTTTGTTTTTTCTCCGCTCATAACGAACACAACATTTAACAAATTAATTGTGAAAATGAAACAGACGATTTGTATCAATAATAATCAATTTGCTATTAAAACAATGTATAAAATACTTCACTCCGGAATGAGTTTTACCTGATGAAATATGGTAACACAACTAAAGATCGTAGACATTTAATGACAGCTCACAATTTCATACCACATCCCCCTTTTGACACCTAGTATCAAGACAGCGCTCAACACAAAAATCAGACTAACATCACAAATATCTCACATCTTAATATTGAAAGTGTTGTTTTTTTCCTCTCAAAATCTCGCTTTTAATAACAGCTTTTAACATAACTTGACATCTAGCCACATATCTTAAACGCAACATCACATCATGTGAAATATTTATATCTGAACCTAAAACTCCAGGACTAATCCTTAATTCACAGAATAACACGCCGTTGATAGATCGATTATGTTAATACCATCCTCACGATACAACTCTACATCAACCCGACCTCTCTCAAACACGCACACATTCACAAACTACTTGCAGCTTTAACCGTCACTGACAGAGAGAATAAAAGCTGAGATCTTCAACTAAACCCACACATGAAATCCCTTCATATCAAAACAAACAACAGAAAAGCAAATGAATCAACAGACTTATTTTGATTCAAAGTAATTAATATTTTCTTATAAACTATCGCTGAGCGTCTTCTTCAGAATCCATCACAAAACAAGTTTTGATAATTTGGATCAGACCGCAAGCTTCACGCAACTGATTTTACTAGCTGCTTTGTTGTTTCCTGTTTAAGTATAGGTTCATTTCTCAATATGGTTTCAGCAACATGTGCAGCGTTTTCAGCGATGACTTGGATTGTTCTACTATCTATCGGTAATTAAATTTTAAGATTTAGCCATTAAATATTTATCATAAATTGAGTAAATATTTGAAATACTGTTTAATTTTTTGAAGGATTTTTATCTTAATTTTTGCCTTTCTTTTTGATCTTCTAAAGGTGTACACATTTTTTTATATTAAACTTCGATTCATTCTTGGAAAGAACTCGGTATTGGCTTTTTTATTCCTGTATCTTACGGTGATATTTCTTATTTCACTGATTATAACTTGAAACTATATTTTTTTAAAGATATTTGTATATTGATATATATTAACCTGCGCTGCAGAGAAAGTGTAATGCCTGAAAATTTTATTAAATAGATGAAAATATACCAATAACTATTTTTTAAGTATAACACAATTTTATTTCTGCTCTCTGGTTGTAATATAACTAAATTTTGTGCTCAGTTTATTCATGAGAATACTCCTTAAAGTTGGTAAGAAATATTCTTAAGAACAATGCAGCTCTGTCATATTGAAACAATTATATGTAAGATAAAGAGCGATAAAGAACTAACAAACAAAACAAGTTGATTTAATTTAATTTAAAAACCTGCATAAATATCTCTTTAACTATTTACCTGGCGTCGGAATAAAACACATGTAGTCTTCCATACGTTAAGAGAACTTAAAGAAATAAGTAAAATAAAATACAAAATTCAATTAAAAAAATAAAAATAAATTGAGATTTAAAAAAAACAAAACTTTTGTTACATTAAAGCCCCTTTCACCGAAACGCTCTTATTTACCGATTGGAACTCACACCTAATTTGTTGCTGATTAAAAATACCCCCCCCCCACTTTTCTCTCCTTTTTTAAAAATTTCAGCACGTGTACGTGAAACAAAAATGTAACATTTTTACAAATAATTTTTTTTTACCCCAGACTTGAAGAGTGGATATATAAAGTTCAGTTTTATAAAGAATACCATATGGGTTACCATATTCATGTATACTAAGTCTAGATCTATTCATCAGTCCTGTAGCCAATGAATAAATTATATGTATTTACATAAAGTTAAAGAAAGCGAAATTACTGTATAGAAATGTAGGTTCATCGTGCTTAACTTTTGTAAGGAAAGTTTTACGAATGAGCCTACATCATAATAGCCATTGAATATTTATCATAAATCTAGTAAATATTTGAATTAATGTTTAATTTTTTAAAAGGATTTTCATCTTAAATTGCGTCTTTCTTTTTGATCTATTATAGGTGTCTACGTTTTTTTAAATATTGAATTTCGATTCATTCTTGGAAAAAAACTCGATATTGGCTTTTTTATTCCTGTATTCTTACGGTGATATTTTTGAATTACGCGATTACAACTTGAAACTATATGTTTTTTTAAAAGATATTTGTATATTGATAGATATTAGCCTGCGCTGTAATGAAAGTGTACTGCCTGAAAAGTTTATTAAGTAGATGAAAATATACCAATTATTTTTTTTAAGTATAACACAATTTTTATTTCTGCTGTCTGGTTGTAATACAAGTAAATGTTGTACTCGGCTCATTCGTGGGAATGCTACTTAAAGTTTGTAAGACATATACTCAGGATCAAGGGTACTCCCCCGTGTTGAAACATTTACACTATGTAACACATTTTTTGTTCCTGGCTTCTAAGTGTTATATTTCAATTGCTTATGTCTAAAGTATGTGAAAAAATGACTTTATTAAGCACAAACTTTGCTTTCACGACAACAGCACGAAGAAAACTCTTTTTTGTGGTGAAAATAGAGTGATTTGTTTTTCATTTTCGTCATTATGATCAGGTAAAAACAAAAATTGCACAAGGAATAGACAAACACAGTCGGAAACCACTCAACAAGGTTAAAAAATGTGTAGATTTTCTAGATTTACGATTTTTCTGTTAATCACTCTCTCGAAGTAGCCCCTAAATGTAGTCATGTCATGTTTTCGTTATACTGTCCTTGTTAACGACGTTCAAAGTCCAATATATCTTGATGAAAGCCTCGCCTTGCTCCTTGGAGTAAGTGCTCATGTTCTCCTTGGAATTTGTCGAGATACTAATCAAGGATATGGACTTTCAGAGACATTCTGCATACCATTTTGGCGTAATTCTGTATGAGAGTCTGCACCAACTCCACATAGTTTTCAGCTTTGTGATTACCTAGGAAGCCCTGAACAACTGCAATGAAACTGCTCCAAGCCGCTCTCTCCGTCCTGTTCAACAGATTTTGCAAAATCATTACATTCTATGATCTTCTTGATCTGTGGTCCAACGAATATACCAGCCCTGACATTAGCGTCGGACTGCTTTGGAAAAAGATCTTGGAGGTATTGAAATGCTTCTGACTCCTTGTCAAGAGCAGAGACTGATTGCTTAATGAGGCCTAACTTGATGTGCAGCGTTTGCATAATCACTTTCAGAGTTTCTAGCAGCGGCTCCCACTTCACATTGCTCTTCCCAACAAAAAACTCGGTCCGTTGTGGCCAGTCCTTTGTGCGATAATGCGCCTTAGTGTCAAGTTGGAGAATCTTTGATGCCTCTTCCTCTGATCCGTGACTTGTACGTTATAATCAATCAAGTTCCACTGTTTGAGCCTGGATATCAGAAGCTCAGCATTCGATGTCGTAAGCCCGAGGTCCCTAATTAAATCGTTCACGTCTTTCTGGTTAGGGAAGTACAGCTTTCTATCCCAAACTTCATCTGCGGAATCGTAGTCCATATCTACAGTATCTGCCTCGCTATCTGACTTGCTGCTGTCTCCTGAAAATGGCCGACGCCACCTAGGAGGAGTCGGAACTGGCAGATCGGGGCTGTGTGGTACGGGGGCGATGGAAGAAGGTACGTCAGGATAAACGATTTGTGGGTCATTTTTGCCGGTGTGACGATTTTTGGGGTTTACCATGCAGAAGTAGCATGCAGTTGCATTAGTTGTACGTCGGCTCTCGCCAAATGCAAGAGATATCAAACTTCATGGCTCGCTTCTCTCCTCTGTACCAACCTGTAACATAGCAAATAATAATACATAAGAATTATAATAATTTGTGGGCAGGAAATTCCAAATATGGAACGATTTCAAGATGGAGCGTATTTGCCTAAAGTACACGACTTATGACAAAACTTTGTAAATTACAACTCTTTGAAATGAACTAGATCGAAAGCATTGACATTTTATAAAAATAAATTAAAACACATCTAAGCGAGAAGCAAATTTTCAGTTTACTTTCAAGTGTTTTCTTGCAATATTCGCAAGTGAAATGCATTGCCCAAGATTTGTCTTGTTCCATGTCCGGCACGCCGAAGTATGCCTTGTAGGCCTCGCAAATTATACGACTTGCTTCCACGGAATACTTTTTCGCTCTTGTCTTTATGAATTTTCCGCACACGTAGCAGAATGAATCGGTTGGATGCAAACAACATCTTGATGCCACATCAAATAAATAACTTCTCTTCAACAACTAATCGTTATCCTTTTAGTCTGCAATAACACGAATTGGAATCTTGGTTCGAGACACCTGTGCTTTCATACTTGTACAGCTACTTTTGGAACGTTTAAGAACGTTCTAGAATATTCTGAGAGTTTCTCGAAAGTTCTGTAAGTTTCTTTAACGTTCTAGAGTTTCAGGAGAATTGTAGAAACATCTGGACAAATCTAGCAGTTCAGAGAGGAAGCTCGGCATTAAATGCTAATCGATAATTTTCTCGAAAACACGCGATTTTCTAAATTTCAATGTCTTGGTCACAGAAGACAAGTTTTTCTGGAATAACAGCGATTTCCTTTCTGTTGTAGACCTAACGGGTTAGGAAAACACACTTTCAACCCAGGAACTGAAAAAAGTGAAAATTTGTTATATAGTGTTATAAGTAAGATAAAGAACTAACAAAAACTCAAGTGGATTTAATTGAATTAAAAAACCTTGATAAATATCTCTTTCACTATTTACCTGGCGACGGAATAAAACACATGTAGTCTTCCATACGTTAAGAGAACTTAAAGAAATAAGTAAAATAAAATAATTTTTTACAAAATTCCATGAAAAATAAATTGAGATTTAAACAAAAAACAACTTTTGTTACATTAAAGCCCCTTTCACCGTAACGCTGTTATTTACCGATTGGAAATCACACCTAATTTGTGGCTGATTATAAATTACCCCCCCCCCACTATTTTCCCTATTTTTTAAAAATTTCAGCATGTATACGTGAAACAAAAATATAACATTTTTACAAATAAATCTATTTTTGGACCCCAGACTTGAAGAGTGGTTATATAAAGTTCACTTTTATAAAGAATACCATATGGGATATCAGACTAATGTGTATTAGGGTCTAGATCTAGTCATCAGTCCTGTAGCCAATGAATAATTTATATTTATTTACATAAAGTTAAAGAAAGCGAAATTACTGTATATTAATGTAGGTTCATCGTGCTTAACTTTTGTAAGGAAAGTTTACGAATGAGCCTACAACATAATAGCCTTCTATTTAAATGGAATTTAATATATATTAGTGGTAAGTGGGTGAGTGCTTAGCTTTTGATTAGTATAGAAATGAAGACCACTAAAGTAAGTTCATCAAGAATATTTAAAATGCACATATTACGGAGATGTCCAATTCTATAAATCCCTAACTTTCTTGTTTAAAATTGGATATCGATTTTATAATCGATTTTTTATCAGAAACTTAAAACAAACAAATGTAAAAAAAATTGTTAGTTTTTACTTTATATAGAGCTTGAGTGGTTTCACTTGGAGCATTGCGTTGCTTATAAAATTGAATACTTATTTCAGCGGTGTGGTTTTTGTTAAATTATGAATTTTGAGCTACATAAAAATAAATTTCCAATTTTATTCACACATGTACTAAATAATCTGCATTCTCTTTTGCTGTCAAGATCTACTCTCTTATGACCTGGCTCACTGTTTTTTGGGAAGCCAAATTGCCATTTAAAAAAACACTTTCCACAGTTGTTTGAGAAATCCGTTCAATTCTTCGATCAGCTTCGGGCATTCGGTAAGCAAGTGTTCAACCCTTTTCTCAGCGTGGCGCATATTCGGCATCCGATATCAAACTGATGCAGGTAGCTACGTGTTTGTCAGTGTTCAGTCATTATCTGGGTCCTTAGTGGCTAATCGTTACGAGATAGTTTCCACAAGGGATTATTGTTTTTGCTCGGGCTTAGCATGTACATTTTTCTGGCCGTGTCTCCAGATTAGGGGTCTACTGATATGCATTTTTTCCGATTCCGATATTAACGGGGTTTTTTAACCGATATGAGTGCCGATCCGGGTATTTTTTAGTACAAAAACCAACGGTCATATTTGATGACGTCATTCTGAAATTTATGACACGTAATTTTTTGTCTTTTATAAAACTCCATCAACATATTATAATCAGTAAAATTTACCTTTAGACGAAGTTGTTTCTGATGTGTTTACAACTTCCTGTTCACTCATCTAACATGACCTACATAAGATAAAAATGCGACTCATGACAACTCCTCAGTTGTTCTCTATAAAAATATACAAATAAAATTAGGAACTCCTTTTGAACCTTCAACTTTGAGTCATAATTAATTTTAACCAATATAATGGCTTTTGCACACGGACACCTATTACGAATGAAACAATGAGAACAAAGCAATAGTAATAGTGTCAAAATGAGGTTGAAGGATGAATGTTTGCCAACGACAATAAGTCTGCGCACGGTACATTTTGTTATTCCCTATGAAACGAAATGTTTTAGACATCTGCGATTCTGCGTGCATCTTTGCTATTAGAGCAATTACATTATACTCGGCAACAGTATTTCCGAGCTTACGAAAATCGGCCGATACCTAAGCAATATCATAGCACATAGCACTCTGTATCGTCTCTGTACATATTAATACTAGGACTCTAATTGTTATTTCAATGACGGTATCGGGATCGATATATTAATTTATTGAGATATTTATAAATCCAAAACGATAATTTTTTTGTCAAAATTTCACTTATGAAAAATCGGTGACGTCTATATCGGGACCTTCACATACTACCAATACCGATATGGCCGATATATCGGTAAGGCCCTACTCCAGATGCCCAGCACTGGAGACACTGCTCTCGGAAAGAATCTTTAAGCAACGGTCTGACCACTAGCTGGGACAGTGGGCAAGCAGGTTGGGACTGAGCGCCACTTTATCTCTATCATAAATCAGCCCAATAAAGCTGCGACACATCGAGGTGCCCAGTAATAAATTGTAGGACTAAGCAATAGCCACGTAGCACGATGAAATCTGATGTTTACAAATTAAACAGACCGTCTTTTCCTTCTGAGTGGATCAGCCCAAGGCCACGAGCGAAAGGCAGAGAGTCGATGAAAACAACTATAGTTGGAAATAACTTTTTCTTAGCTATGTGTGATCACACCTTCTTCAGACCGTAGTGGATTGCCACCAGCTTTGCATTGTGGCTTGTAGATGGTTCAACACGATCCAGATAGTTTATAAGACTAAAGGAAATTAATTAACTTGTATATATATATATATATATATATATATATATATATATATATATATATATATATATATATATATATATATACATATATATATACTAGCAATAAGTTAAATTTGAGAATAATCGTATTTAAGAATGTTGGAAGCTCACACCAGATTCGATGAATGTGTTGTTCTCACTGTTGTGTTAAAACCATGGGATGAATTGTTCTCAATGATGTGTTAAAACCAAGGGATGAATGTGTTACTCTCACTGATGTGTCAAAACCATGGGATAAATGTGTTCCTCTCCCTTAAGTTTTAAAACCATGCCGCGCCACTCTAACATTTTGACTTATAAGAAACGAAGCTCAATAAGAGCAGGAAACTATATCGAAGATTG
The DNA here is from genome assembly GCA_944989445.1 of Ampullaceana balthica. Taxonomy (NCBI): domain Eukaryota; kingdom Metazoa; phylum Mollusca; class Gastropoda; family Lymnaeidae; genus Ampullaceana; species Ampullaceana balthica. The sequence goes on along the minus strand of CALYLW010000771.1, from coordinate 203,840 downwards.
TGATGGAAGATACTATAATTTCATTATACAAATTTGCTTTGTGGTATTCTAAACTGCTGCGCGTCATCGATCAGATAACTACCCGGGAACATTTGTGGTATTCTAAACTGCTGCGCGTCGTCGATAAGATATCTAACTGGGAACATTTGTACTGTCGTCGATAAGATATCTACCCGGGAACATTTGTACTGTCGTCGATAAGATATCTACCCGGGAACATTTGTACTGTCTTTTTTTTGTTCCCTATTTCGGATAAGGCATCATATTTTGTAAATTATATTCAATGCACACACACACACACCAGATTTTATATCTGAAAAAAAAATGAAAAAAAAAGATTCAACCGTCTGTTAATAAGTGAATCTTAAAAATGATTAAAAGGCAATTTTAGAAATGGCCTATGCTATTCTGAATACAAAGGAATGAACATAAAAACATATTCAATTCGCAATTTATATTAATTAAGCGTTTTCAGGATCACTTCATTAAATTTAGTCAAGTTTTGTGAATACGTTCGTTAGCGAAAGATTATAATGTATAGTGTATATAAAGCTTAAGTAAATTGTTTTCAAGTGTAAGTTTATTTGACATAGGCCATGATTTTCAACATCAAATAAAATCGCTACATTTATGGTTTTTAATTAAATGTCGAGTTATGAATTACATTTTTAAAAATCCCAATTTTATTCATTGCATGTAAAATATTAATACAATGCATCGTGAAAATAATTAAAATAAAATAATTTAAACGCATATGTAATATATAAAGCTCAGTTGAAATTTTTATGATTGTTTGTTTGTATCCATTAAAAAAGGCCACTGCTTTGTTGACATTATTCCAAAAGATCTCTGCCAATGTCGTCACTAAAAAAGCTCTTATATATTTACGATACTGCATCGTAACACAATTGTAATTAATACAATATTTGCAACAGCGTCTATGAGATAAAGATAATAAAGATAAATAAAGAAATTAGGCTATATTCCTAATTTTAAAAAAAACAAACAAAACAATTCAATTGTATGTTAAAAACGCAAGGGAAACCATGACTATAATTGATTTTAAAAATGGCATATGTTAATCCATCATCAAAGGAATGAACATAACATATTCAATTCGCAATACAAAATAATTAAGCGTTTTCAGGATCACTTTATTTAGTTTAATCTACTTATGTTAATAGGTCCGGTAGCCTAAGTTTAAATAGTATAAGTGTATAGGTTATGTAAAAAACAATAGTTTATGTAAAAGACAAACAAAATATAAATGTTATATTAATAGGACACAGCTAAATTTAAGATGCGTACACGAAAATATTCGCACAGTAATTAGGCGATAAAATATTTTAGAACGCGCACCGCTAAAAATGAAGCCTTGAAAAAAATACTGACACAATTATTACATAAACAGGTTTTTATTAAATGTCGAGTTATGGAACAGAAAATAATTAAAACAAATTCGCAATTAAATTTTAACGTGTAAACAATTAAATCTAATGCATCGTGTGGCAGTTGTAATTAAATATGTTTACGTGTCTATCTAATATATAGAAAGTAGCAGTAAAGAAAATGACAATGCTTTGTACTACACAGCTCAAATTATGAAGCGTACACGAAAATGTGCACACCGTAATTAGACATTATAATATTTTGTGAATGCGCACCGCTGAAAATAAATTATTGGGGGAAAAAAACGTCACCAAAAGTAACTCGCTTTGAACGGCATTTGAACGTCCGCGTAAATTTGTTCAATACAGAAATGAGGTTAAATTTTTTATTCTTTGTCTCTGCATTTTCTGATTATTTAATTTACGGCATTCGCGCAAAATGGACAATTACAAAAACTAACTTAAAACCACCTTCAGGGTAAAAGGAACCGTCCTGCCAAATTTGGTCCCCGTCCGTCATTTGGTTTTTCCATGGCTGTCTAACAGAAAGTCGAAAAAGTGAAACATACAAACATACAAACATACAAAGATACAAACACCAACTGAGCTTTATATATTAGATATATTTGTTACAGGCAATGTGTTAAATCAAACATTCTATAGAATGCCTAGCCAATGTATAGAATGTCTGATGGTTTCAGGCAAAGTATAAAATTTGTAAAACTTTGCAATTGCTACAATGTTTTACTTGATGATTTATACATAACTTTTAATTGATTTTTAAAAAAAATACTTTTAAATCTTTTTTTTTCAATATTATTTTTTCAAACACCAGATTATTTTTTTTATTAACAACCCCCTTCCCATCCCCCAACATCCGAGACACAATTTATTTTTTACAAATTTAAATATTGCTTTTGATATATATATATTTACATATATTGTAATATATCTACAACTTTATAAAAAAGTTACTTTTTTCAATTAAGAGCTTAGTTTAATTTATTTTATTTTTTTCTCTACAATTCCAGTTGTTCCGATCACTGCTGACTTGAGACCGGACAGATGTAACACAACGGATGACCGCTTGTACATCGTTGTGGAGGAGGCCAGAAGTGAAACATATTTAATTAAAGCACAAGTTACAACTTTCGTGACATTTTTTTTATCCAAGAGTATCGAGCCGACTAGAAATAATGTAACTGTCATCCAGCCAACAAAAGGAATTGTCTTGAGATTTTCAAAACTAACATCAGCTCGAGATGTTCTGTTTCAAGAACAGTTTTTGAATTTACTCCGCTTAAATGATTCCTACTCTTCTCCATCACGCGACATATACCAAGGTTTGTATTTTATAACTGAAGTTCTTTATTGGGACAGCTATTACTTAGGAGGAGATAAGCAAGTAATTATTGCTTTTTTTAGTATGTGCTATGATAATTGCTACTATGAAATATATCCTTATTATTTCTTTTCAGAGTATGTCACAAGATATTTTTACATTTTAACACCACTAAATGATTACACGTTTTTCAAAAACTTTATTTTGAACTATTATAATGAAAATGTAACATATATTTTCCTCGATTATAATGTTGTTTTAAGCGAAACCTACTTAGGTGAATTAAGCGGTTGTACACCATGTCCTCTACAATGGATCGAGTACAGAAAGCTTGGCGATTATTCAATTTCCCTATGTTACAAGATACACATCTCACCCTTCAAACTCAACTGGAATGATGCGGACAAGCATTGTAGCATGTCATTATCAAACTTGCCTATAATAGAAACTAAAGAAGAACTACATTTCCTGGCATCGATTTTGAACAATGCAAGAAATGTTAATAAAACACTTGAACATGTTGAAACTGTTGTCGTTCATGTTGGCCTCACCAAAGCTAATCCAGGACATGAAAGCTTGCTGTGGACAAACGGAAGACCTTTCGTTCTAGGGGGGGATATTAAAGTAACAAATATTAAAGGCAAGTGTTTGGTGTTTTCTCTACGTATCCACAAGGAACACGCTAATAGCAGTCTAGTTGAAGACGGCGATTGGGAGCTGGTGGATTGTGCTAAGAACATAACTGAGATTGTTGTGTGTGAGAAAGACATGGATCGTACAAGCTATTCAACAAAAATAGGTTATAGTTCCGGATCTCAGATGGTAGAACACAAAATGCTGACGTTAAACAAAGAGTTTATTGTAGAGTTCGGCACCATTCATTCCATCTCCTCTCATCACTATGATAGGGTTTCAGCTTTGACCATTCAATACAAAACTTTATTATTCGATTGCCAGGATGATATAAATTATATTCCATATACTTATGTATGTGACAATTTCCAGGACTGTTACAATAGCAGAGATGAATTATATTGCGTACCAAATTTCAATTTTCTAACGGAACAAGATTTTTTCTGCAAAAATCCTAATTCAAATGAAGGTTTCCCTATTGTAACTAAAATTCTTCTAGAAAAGAAATGTGACTTTATTAAAGACTGCCCAGACAACAGTGATGAGAGTGAATGTGACGAATGCATGGGCAGACGATGTTCCGATGGGACATGCTTACCCAGACATTGGTTGTCAAGTGATTGGCAAGACTGTCCATTGTATACGAGTGACAGGTTCATGTTTATAAATATCACCGTCGAAAATCTTTACTTTCCTCAACAACAACATGAAGTCATTTACTGTGACACATCGAAAACCGACTGGGCGCCGAAATGTATATATCTTAGGGGGCGCAGTGGTCAAATAACGGGGTGCAATGACATGATTCATTTGAATGCATGTGTATCATGTTTTGTTGCTACTGATTATAGTGATAACGTGTTGAATTCAAATTGGCGTATCCCACACACATCTAGACTTCAATGATAGACTCATGACAGTACTGTGATCTAGATGAGGTAATGCGCACAGTACTGTGGTGTAGATGATACTTAACAAACGTGGCACAAACATACATCAATGTAAAACACCCATAGCATAGAAGATTTTGTGATCGACTCTTCCGCAAGGCCCATCGCATCGTATGACATGAGTCTATATACTGTATCATGTCACAGACGCCTGTATATGTTTCGATAGACTTTCGGTCATACTGGCACGTCTGACGTCTCGCCCGACATCTCGAAGTCTATGCTGTGTGTGTGTACACTAACCTCGCTTATCACTCCCTCTGAGCACTCACGACAAAATCCACGACATAGTGTAAGATATGTATCTCTCTTCTCATTCGTGCTAGAGAGACTCTTCTCTCAGTAGAGACATATCACTACTATCTGAGTGTGTGCCTGCACATTGTGTGTTGTGATGTTTTCGCACATGCCGCGCAGAGATGCATATTTGAGTATAGCTCACGAGAGAGATACTAATGTCTCTCTCCGTCGACTATTTCCTGTTGGAGTGTGTACTGTGTGTTAGGTAGAATGACAGATAGAATGTCTCGAGACTGTCAATACGCGTGAGTTCGGAGAGCGCGATAGCGTCAGAGGAGCTGTCGCGCTATGTGTGCTTCGCGGCCTCTTCTCTCTGCTTATCTGCGAGATGATGAATGTGTCGGACGAGAGACGTAGATACGCTGGAGAGAGAGATCTCGGAGCTGTGCACGCTGTTGCGAGAGGAGATGGCACTTTACGCATGTTACGTAAGTCCGCGCTTCATTAATTTTTCAATCTCAGAACGTTTGCCATAGCGCTGAATGGTTAGATAGAGTAGAGAGAGAGAGAACGTGAATACGAAGTGTGAGAGTGTGACACGTCTTTGTGAAAACTCTGTAGCGCGCGATCTGTTATCGAAGGGTCGCTAGATGTTCTAGATATTCGAAATACACCACTGAGAGAAGAAAGCATAGTGAATGTTTTAAATAAGATAAGGATCCGGACTGCACTCTACGTGGACAATTATAAGTATTGTTGTCCTCAAATCGTTGGTCCAAGGATACCAAAGCACTTGTGCCATGCCCCTTTTGACGGCATATCGTCGTGCGAGGATCTCATTGGTGACGTCATGAAACGTTCACTTGTTTGGCTTGTGGCCGTCATTTCACTCGCTGGGAACGTTTTAGTTTTGGCTTTCAGGATGATTTACGACCGTGCATTATTTAAGAAGGGTTATGGTATTTTTGTTACCAATCTCGGAATATCTGACTTCATCACGGGGTTATACCTAACAATTATTTGTTCAGTAGATATTTACTACAAAGATGTTTACGTCATTCATGAAACAATTTGGCGGAACAGCGCTCTGTGTAGGTTTTCCGGGTTTTTATCTGCTCTGTCAAGTGAAACGTCGACATTGTTCGTTTGCCTGATAACACTGGACATGTTTTTTGTGATAAGATTTCCGTTTGGAGAGTACAGGCTGACCAAGTCGATCATTGTTATTTCTGTGGTTACCTCCTGGGTTATTGGATTTATTCTGGCCCTCATTCCTGTTGTGTATCCACATTGGATGATCTACTCTTCTAATGGAATGTGTCTTGGTCTACCGCTGACCACAAACCGACCCCTGGGTCTCCCGTATGCCATCGGGGTTTTTGTGGTTTTCAATTTTCTTTTATTCTTAGCTATTTCATTCGGACAAATGTTAATATTTGTGTCCATGTCTAGTCAGAGAATAGCCATGGACACGGCCCATGCCGCAAGGAGGGAACAAGACATCAACGTTGCTAAGCAACTGTTCATTGTAGCTCTTTCTAACTTCCTGTGCTGGTTTCCAATCTGTGTCACAGGTTTAATGTCAGTGAACGGACACGTAGTCAGTCCTAACGTCTACGGCTGGTTTCTTATATTTGTCCTGCCGTTAAACGCCGCCATTAACCCAATGATCTACACCATACCAGCCATGTATGCAAAGTGGCTGGAGTTCAAGAAGGGAGGTGAATAAACTACAGTTGGCTCTCAAGATCGTTAATCTCGTAAAATATTGTTAGATATTGTGGGAACTTTCTGATTCTAAGACATGTCTTTCACGAAGACACACACAAAATGTGAACATTATGCACACAATAAATGTTACAAGTAAAACATACACACAAAACATATGACATGTGAATATTATACACACAATACATATGACAAATGAATATTATACACACAATAAATGTTTCAAGCGAACATAATACACACAATACATATAACAATTGAACAGAGGCCGCACGTCACACATGGCATGTAAATAACATACACACGATTTAATTTTTATGTAACATGTAACTATTTTTAAAGAAAAATTTAAATATTACATGATTGTATCGTCGCTTTTACTGCTATATTTTTATTTTAATTTTTTTTATCTATTTACCAGAACTGATCCCTTCTTAAAATAGGGACATATTTATTTTTCAAAGTCAAATTTTAAATACTGCATGCACCAGCTAAGTTTGTGTTATCTACTATGTGATCTTATTAAATAAATTTGGGTTTGAATAATAGTTTCTTGTTCAGCCCAGCGAAGTGAGTACCTGTAAACAATTTGCAGTTTAATTTAAATGCTTGCATTTTCGTTAATAAAGGTTAAAAACACAAAATTTGATTGATTTTACATGTTCAATCATTTCTTTGTCCTCTTTGGTGAAATGAATGTCTGCAAATAAGGTCGTCTAGTGTTCAAAGTATTATGTCGTTTGCAATGTTTAATGAGTGCATGTCATTTGTCATCTTTAATGCGTGTATCTCGTATTCTATTTTGAATGATTTTATGTCGTTTACCATTTTTAATGAGTTTATTTTGTTTGCCCTTTTACATGAGAGTATATTGTTTGCTCTTGTGCTCCATACTTAACTATACGCATGTGAAACGTGGACCGTATACCAACGAAAGCTAACATCGAAAGATTAGCCAGGGCTGGACTACCCAGCGTCCACACTAGCCCCATGCTGTGTCAACTTCGTAGGGCGGGGCATGTAGTGCGCATTGCCCGACCATCTTCTCCCCAAGAGGCTCCTCTATGATGAGCTTACTGAAGGGCATAGAGCACGCGGAGGTCCACGTAAGCGCTACCAGGATACACTTAAAACTGCGCTAAAGGCCTTTGACATTAGACACGACACTTGTGTGACGATAAAGATTTTAATTTATATGGCTTAGGTGTAAATAGTAACTGAATTGATCTTTATATCCACAAGTATATAGTTTAGTGATCTCAACACACTTAGTATATATGACAGAACAATTATATTTACACTTTGAACAGTTGGTTTGAAAATAAAATCTCACAAATTAATGTGTTTAAATTATCTTATCAATGGTCCCTTTTGGACAGCCCTATCATCATTAGAGGTTTAAACCCTTTTAACTTAATGTTTATTAGGTTGGTACTTAAATGTTAGCTCAGTCCTTTATATCAGTGCTTCTCAAAGTGCCGGTCCGTGTGCCATCCGATGCCGGTCCGCAGAAGTTACCAAGAAAGGACATTTTGCTACCACGCCAGTACAGGGTAAATAGTTCACCGGTCCCTGGTAGAATGTAAAATATTACACCCGGTCCGCAATACTAAAATGTTTGAGAAGCACTTGAGTAAATGAGTTGGACAATAATGGCGGTATACACAAAGAAAGGGACATAACCGTTTTATTTTAGTCAAGTGACAAACTCAAGTGACCAAATATTGTGTATACAAGGGATGGAAATTGAACTTGCCAAAATAATTTGATCATAAAATCTTCAGCAGAATAAATTATTTGGGAATTATTTCTAGACCATTGCGTGCCCGAGCAAAATCAAACTACCTCATAACGATCAGACACTCATCACCCAGATGAGGACTAACACTGTCCCACACGGAGCTACCTACACACGAAAAGGGATATCGGCTGCTGAATATGTGGCAACGTCGTGGTTAACAATCGGGGGTTAGGATGGGTTGGTCCTAACAACGGTGGAGAGTTACCTTACTTGCTATTATGAGGCTTGACATTAATGCAATGAGCCGGGTCACAAGGGCGTAGAGCTCGACCCTAAAAGAGGAAGTCACGTTAGACAAGTGATATTAATAAAACCTCTTTCCACATTTTATAACGTTTAGAAGTTATTGTTACATTCAGCTTTTTGTTTCTTTTCATTTTTATGTTGTATTCGTACTCTGCTGGTGATTAACAGGGACAAATAAAAGCGTCAACAACTTCAGATAGCGTGACTAAATAATTGATGACCATATATATTTTTAAGTGGCATCAAGTATATGGGAGTTTGTGTACTTTTAATTAGGAAAATGAGGGAAACAAACTAACTTGAAAAGTGCTCATAAAATATATTTATTCAAAGATAAAATTAAGCTGTGTATATTTCGTAAAAGAGATGAAAGTCTTGAACTTATTATCAAATAATAAAGCGTTATTGAAAATGTTTCGAACAACAAAAAAGTCATTATTGTTAAAATGGTACTTACACATTTATAAAGTACTTACAAGTATAAAAACAACAAATAAAATACGACATAAAAACTAATATTTGACATTTAAAAAAAAATTGTTACCATCCGACCGACATTCATGTTGCTCAAGAATCTAAAGGCCCTTATTTTAGCACTTCCATACAATCACATTTTACGAAAACATTAATTTCTATAAATTAACCAAAGAATTAACAATGAATTTTAAAATTTAAACAAATATCCTATGTTACCTGAAAAAATGAGGTATTCTTAAAATGTCTGTAAAATGAATCATTTACAAAAAATACAGGAAAGTGAAAATATTCAATTATATAAAACAATTAGCGTCGTAAATACTTATGGTCAATTAAAGAAACCATTTAAAATAAAAATTCACATGTATTAACTTATGATTTAAAAATGAATTTAAAAATTTACACAAATATGCTATATTACTTTAAAAACGAAATATTCGTAAAATGGTTTTAAAATGATTTATTTACAAGAAATAAGTGAAAATATTTAATGAAATAAAATTTAGATAATTAGCGTCGAAAATACTTGTGGTCAAATCTAGAAATCATATTATTAACATTTGTGGAGTTTAAAAATAAAATAAATATATCAATAAAGATATGCTTATTTGCTTACATTTAAAAGAACAGGCTTAAGTAATGTATAAATTATTGTTGATGAAACCATCGCCGTGGTACAGTCATTGGACAACAATGCAGGGGTTCATCCAACTTGACCAACTCAATCCCATCATAGAAATCTGGAAGAGATCGCCTCACTGTGTTCACGTCAAGTGGAGCCACCAGGTCTGTACCAAATATAACCAGTTTATCAAGGTAGGTGACCGCCAGCATGGGTTTCCACTCACAGTCCCACAGTCGAGCTACAGACTGGAACATCAGCCCGTCATGATTCTTGACCAGTCTTTGCAAATCGCCAAAAGAGTTCAGAATGAACGTGCTAGTACCGTCACTTATGCTAATTAAACTGCTGACCCTTCCATCAAAGCGGGACAACTGTTTAAAAACAATAGTTTCAGTATCTAGGGTATACACTTTGACGTCTTCCTCTGTGTTAACAAAGAAGAGTATAACACTCTCAAACGACACGATTTCACTTGCGGCTGAGATACTCTCGGACCGAAACACTTCCTCCCAGATTGCATCACTCGTGTCATCGGACGCCTCACAAAAACGACACAACACACCATGTTGGAATCGATACATAGATCGTAAGTGACAGAAAAGCTTGTTGGATTGGTCAGGCCTCAAATCAGAGTCTTCGGGAATTTCCTCAACTATAACATGTCTCCATGTGCAGCTATTGTTGTCATCTAGTGATAACAGTGAATGGTAAAATTTGCTCACTTCCTCGATATATATTTTGTTTTTGAAAACAACCAGGTTTTGATAGGTCGTCCCGTATAAGTGAGGAATCCATGGAACCTTGCATGGATTCTGAGGATATTCCATTCCATACACGGTCAACTGATGCTCAGTCATAATGACCACCGCGTGTTCAAACAGACTAGATTCACGGTGTGTCGAAGACTTTTGCCAACTGCAGTAGTTGGCGTCACATTTGCTCAAGAATTCTTTAGCTTCCCTGATGATCTCGAGGCATTCAGGAGACTGGCTTGAAACATTATTTTGAGTGAGATCATTCAGACATTTCTCGGATACAAGAGACATCCTGGCTGACCTGAACAACTGAGGCAGATGGGTTAACCTCTCATTTAGAAACTGGCCTGTGTGAACATCCAATGCTGTTAAATGTGATTCTGTGCATAAACACCCTGCACTCTCTTGCGAAGTTTGCAAACCCTCAATATGACTCTCTTCCAATTCATCTAATGCATTTTGATAATAAGTCCACTTTATAACGCTCTTGATGACCACATCTTCATTGGTGACGTTTAAAAGCTGATTTTCAAGCAAGTCTGAAAGCACATCTGGTGTCATCAGATGAATGAAGTCTTCTGTTTCGACAATAATCTCAAAGCCAAAGAGCATAAAACTATAAGCACATGTCTGAACTTTAGTTGAGAGCATGCTCTTCCCAAAATAATACATTTCAATGCAGTTATGATAACGGACGTTTCTTACAACAAACTGTTCACATTCATCACATAAATCGTGTATCTGAAGAAACAGAGCGGTCAGCCAGACGTCCTGGACGTTGTCGTGCGTCACGTCGAACACTCCTGTGTACAGCGCCCTGAAGATGACCTCAAATACCTCTCTGGACACCAGCTTCAACTCCAGGCGACTCTCAAGCGATTCTCTCATGCCTGAACGAAAGACACTCTGGAAATAACCGGAAGTTTCTTTCAGGATGTCTTTATGGCAACGGTACGAGACGCCCTCGACAATGACGTCAAAGTCTCCGGACGAATCGTCTGCTGGCCATGCTGCTAAGAGGTTGTTACGAAGTTTATGGTTCCGAAACGTACCATGGCTCACCAAATCCTTATTTTTATCCCCGTAGACATCCAAGTGTGTCGCCTTAGCTGGTACAGATAATCCACTGCCCATCCTTGTAAACCAGGAAAGGCGAACAGACTGGAAATATATCTGGAAAAAAAATTCAATAATGAATTTATGGCTCATTCATTGTAACAAATTTATTAAGATGTATTTACCCTTTCTTAACCTAAAGAGCATAATTAAATTTAAACTACTTTTTCAGAGGATACTTTACAAGTGCAATAAAGTTTAATGCTGATCAGCCAGAAATAAATTACACGGTTCAACAATTATGCTATTCTTTGCACAGTTGAAACAATTTATTTATATAATTCTCTTCATGGTGGGACCATGCGAGGCAAGCTGCAAGTATGTGCAACCGAGCATGACGAATGACCCTCGCTGGGGTCAACTAAACACAGTTAACGTTAGGCAAACGAAGGTAGTGGTGGGGTGGGCATGTCTTGAGACCAGCAATGTTTATTTACATTCCCTTTCGATGTTCCTGCACTGTGTGTATGTATTTCGTAGTGTATTGGTTAATACATCCGCTTGACATGCGGAAGGTCTTAGGTTCAAGCTCAAGCGGCAACATATGTTTTTTACCACGTTTTTATTAACTCATTTTTGTTCCTGTTTGTCAAAAATATTTCAAATCTGCCAACGTAAAATTAAACTACTTCTGATGGTACCTGAGATCTCAAAATTTTACCACAGATAGATCGAGGATGACAATGCATTGTTTCAAAATTTCAGATCGATCAAATATACCGTTATTAAATTATTGAACTTTTTATTTTATCTATATATAAGCATATGTATTATCCGTCTGCTATTGTTTACATTACATTCACATGCCGAGTTCACACTAGCCCCGACCACATCAACCATGTTTAACATTAAGGGGAGATCAGTCATTTCCACTCTGTAAATGTTTGTCGGGCAATGCGTATTATATTTGAACATAATACTTCAAAACTCACCATAGCACACACTTAGACTAAAAAGATTAAAATAAATTGAAGTAAATAAACATTTTTAAAAACCACGTTTTTATAAGCGGACTAAAAAGAAGAAAATAAAAAAAACTTATGTTTAAGTACTTTAATTTAATATGACTAAAAACGTGGGGCGGGTGCTTCAAAATCCCATTCTAATTTAGAAATACAAAACAAAGATAGTTGTTTGGTAAAAAAAATAGAGATTCATACTTTAGAAGGCAAAAGAGAGATCTATACGTGAGCGAATGAGTGAACTGCTTATGTAAACCTCATAAGCGCCCGCCCCACGTTTTTAGTCATATTAAATGAAAGTACTTGAACTGATAAGTTGTAAATTATTTTCTTCTTTTTCATAAAAACGCGTTTTTAAAAAAATCTTAAGTGAGTTGGATACATTTTAAGTAAAGTGTTAGGTCTCGATGATATGTGGATTGTTGCCTTGCTCTCCGCTACACACCACACATTTAACATTGTTACACTGGGGTGGAAAAGTGCGGCAGGGGAGCGAGGGCTATCCTACTACCAAAAAAAACTAAATGTGGAATGTGCTTCAATGATCCGTGTGGCCAGAACTAAATCTTTGTATTAAGACGCGCGTTTTGCTAATTAAAAACCATTTATTCAATAAAAATTTTATTTATAAAATGAGAGTATGAACTGTTTTAAATGAAGGAATGATGAATCGCTGGCAGAAATGTTAGGCTTTACAGATTAGATGGGATAGTTGTTAAAAAAATTCATTTTAAGTTAAGCATAACGGAAAAAAAACAGGGAATGATGATCCGGATAATCATTTTAAACCACCTGTTTGGATTGAAATTTACTGCAAAGATTAACGTTTTAAAGGTTTATTTAATTCCCCTTGTTGGACGATAATAATTACAACTGGATTGTAGAACATATTTAAATAAGAAAAGTGTGTTAACAAATAATATACACAACTATAACACACTCACCTTATCAGATGTTTGGGTCAGAATGTAGGATTGAGCTGATGTATATAACAACGAAAGCTGCAGCAGTTGTTTCACAAGCTATCACCACAGAATTAGTTGCGCCGACTAAACGTGTCCGTAAATAGAATTTAGATATCACAAGCTGAGAGAAGACACAAGTTTTCTGAATATTTAAACATAACACTGACCACTGCCCACTGCCCCTCTTATACCCATCTACTCAAGCGTCCCCTGTTATGAAGTAAGTGACAACGTTGTGCTGACCAGTCATCTGTGACATTCTTTGTTAAACCCAGATTCGTTCGGTCCGGCGATTCAGGCAACTCTTCCGCCCCCAGCCCCCACCCCCCGTAATATCTTGGGGGGGGGGCAACATGGTAGAGACCCCCTTTGAAATCAATCATCGGCACTTACACGGTTTGAAAAAGTAAACATTGATTTTCTTTGTATTCACTTGGAGCCAGGGATGACCAGCTGGGCGTCATGTGGGGTGACCAGATTGGTGACAACTGTTCCAATGAACGACTCTTGCTATCACAACTTATGAGTTATCTTCTTAGGCTCAGACTAGTGAATGCGTAATGGACTCCTGACAATCTGTCTCTTCTTGTGAGTTTATTATAGTTTATTACTAGTGTATTACCCGTCAAAAATGACGGAAGTTTTCAAAAATAAATATACACCGTAATTCAGCTGAAATAGTTTTTGTAATTTTCCCTTCTGCCTGAAAGCCGTATAGTAAATAATCAGAAAATGTAGAGACAAAAAGAGAAAAAATAAATCTCATTTCCAAACCGAACAATTACATGCGGACTTTAGAAAGAGCTATTTTTGGTGCAGTCATTTTTTTAATGCTTATTTTATTAACGGTGTAGCGTAACGAACGAACGAACACACATAGCAAATTATATATTGTGATAGTTTATTATGTTAAGGACTTTCATGTCCTGACCCCCCCCCAATTGGGCAAAGTCTGAATTTAGGCGACATTATCTCCCCCACCCCCCTGCAGCCACACACAATTCTTAAATTACAGACCCTCGTTCTAAACAGAAGATTATTGCTTCGTACGATTATCTATGGTTTATTTCTAGTCTAGTCTTGCATTTTTATTACAGATTGATTACAGATTTATTACAGATGTTGATAGTGTGTTGGTTTTTCTGGTTTCTTCGGGCAACCAATTCCACGTCCGAATTCTAGAAGGGAAGAACGATAATTTGTGTGTCTTTGTTCTTGCATACGGAATAAGAAAGGTGTTTCTATTCTTTTGTCTATCTGAGGGTTGTATTGAGTTATCTTTCTGTTGTATTTCTAAGTTAGAGTTAATTGTCTAATGTATTTTTACTATTTTGCTGTTTGTCCTTCTATCCACTAGTGTTTCAAGGTTGGCGTTTTAAAACACATACACACTCACACATGCACATACACACACACCAGAACATGCACACATCTAATAGAGAAAGATACGTGTGATTGTGTTGTATGTTCATTGGTGTTCGATAGCCTGTTGCCATGACGAGTAAATCAAACAATGGATCGCGTCCTAATTTCAAATGAACGTTTATTACAACCTGCAGTACACATCTGATGACTAAACTCTAAACCCTTTAGCAGGTCACACCTGCTTTATAAATAATAATTGTTATTATTATATCATTTTAAAAAATAAAATAATGGACGTGCTTCCCAGACAATTTGAACAAAAATCTTTCTGAAGAAATTCAGATAATTTAGACTTGAGATTAGATTTAGATCCTAAGCTTATTTAGCTTGTAGGTTAATCCAACACTGCGAGAATCACAAAGCCTATTCGATCTAATCTATGCGTTTTAGCATTTAGATTAAAGTAAATGCAAGCAGTTTATTTATCACGCTGTCCTCAGGACATGAACATTCTAATCCTCAGGACATGAACATTCTAATCCTCAGGACATGAACATTCTAAACATAATAAGCTCTAATAAATTTACAAGAGGACACAGATTGTCACGAGTCTATGGCCATTCACTAGTCAGAGATCAAGACGGTAACTCCCAAAGCTGTAATAGCAAGTGTCGTTGTTGAGTTGTTGGTAGAGTTGTCATCAATCTGGTCATTCTTCATGACACCAATATGGTCATTCCTCATGACACACAGCTGGTCATCCCTGACACCAACTAAATACAAAAGAAAATTATTGTTACACCTTCACACTTGTAAGTGCCGGGTGAATGATTTCAAACGGGAGTTACCACGTTGGTGTCCCTCCCCCCTATCCTCCAGATATTACTATGAAGGGCTGGGTTGTGTGGGAGAGTTGCCCGAATCGCCGGACCCAACTAATCTGGGTTATCAAAGGATGTCACAGATGACTGGTCAGCACAACGTTGTCACTTACGTCACCGCAGGGACGCTTGAGTAGATAGGTATAAGAAGGGCAGTGGGCAGGGTTATTTTCAAATATCAGAAATCCTTTGTGTCCTTGCTCAACTTGAGATATCGAACTTCTATTTACGGACACGCTATGTCTGTACAACACTTTCTTATCTTATCTTATCTGTTTACAGACGCTCCTTCTATACAGAAGATTATTGCGTCCTACGCTTATCTATGGTTTGTGTTTAGTCCTGCATTTTTATTAGAGATTTAAATGTTGATAAAGTGTTGGTTTTCCTGGATTCTTCAGGCAACCCATTCCACGCCCGAATTCCGGACGGGAAGAAGGAAAACTTGTATGTGTTTGTTCTTGCATACGGAATAAGAAAGGTGTTTTTATCCTTATGTCTATCTGAGGGTTGTATTAAGTTATCTTTGTGTTGTATTTCTAAATTAGAATTAATTGCTTTATGTATGATTACTACTTTGCTCTTGGTTCTTCTATCCTCTAGTGTTTCAAGGTTTAATGATTTAACTAATGGTGTTATTCTTGTCAGTTTCGAATATTCTCCAGTAATGAATCTGGCAGCTCTTTTTTGAATTTGTTCTAGTTTATCAATGTTTTCTTTGGTGGATGGGTCCCATACAGAAGATGCATATTCTAGTACAGGTCTCACCAAAGTGAGGTAGCATTTTAGTTTTATATCTCTATTACATTTGTTAAAGTTCCTTTTTATAAAGCCTAAGGTTTTGTTTGATTTTTTAATAACTTCATTGACATGGGGATTCCATGATAGTTTCTCATTTATTAAGACTCCTAAGTATTTTGCATCTTTAGTTTGGGTCAGTTCTTTTCCATGAATGTAATATTTTGAATTTATTTGTTTCTTTTTCTTTGTTACTCTTAACAGTTGACACTTTTCTGGGTGGAAAGACATACTCCAGTTAGTTTCCCATTTTATCAATTCATCTAAGTCTTTTTGTAAAATTTTGCTATCTTGTTCTGATTTAATTGTTCTATAGATTATACAATCATCAGCAAATAACCTAACTTTTGTACCTGTTGAGATGTTGTTGGGTAAATCATTTATATAAATTAAAAAGAGTAAGGGACCTAGCACAGTTCCTTGTGGAACCTTTATGAGTTAACCTATATTGGTGCAGATTTAGATCCATTAATTATTACAGTTTGCTCCCTGCCCAAAAGGAAGTGTTGGATCCAGTGATGTAAGGGACCTGAGATTCCAAAGTAACTAAGTTTTTTAAGTAAACTAAGGTGGTGAACTTTGTCAAATGCTTTTGAGTTTACATCATGGGGAGTTCAGTCAGTTTCAGTCTGTAAACACGCGATGCGCTTAAAGAAATAAAATTTTCGATATATGTTATGATTTTACACTTAAAGTAAATAGAGGTAAAAAAAAAGATTTTTAAAAACAACGTTTTCATTAGTGGACTAAAAAGAAGAAAATAATTAAAATCTTATAAGTTCAAGTACTTTGATTTAATATGTATAAAAACGTGGGGCGTTAGGCATTTTTAAAGACCCTCATGGAACATATATAATTTAAGAATTTCAGTAACTCCATCAATGACGTTTTCCGGGTATAATTCCGAATAGCGGTACTAAAATATTTCATTTAGGTGAGGGATGGATGTTAAAGAGAAGGGGGGAGGGAGGGGATTCACCGTTAAAGCAGAATTGCAAACAAGAATTAGTGAACCCAACAAATCGTGTTCATAAACTTTTGATAACTAACGAGGTAAAATAAAACGCTTTCTCAAGATAATTGCGACACGTTTCTAATAAATAGTTGACATAAAAATCTAGGTATTGACTCGCCAGCTGTGATCTTGTGAGAATCAGATGCGTATCGTGTTCTTCGAGTTTCAGTGGTACTTCCATCAAATTATGCCACCTAAAGATTTGTCCTCGGTTTTCGACGACCTCAATTTTTCACTTGCTGTCATTTAAACTCACAATTTCACATTGCTGTCACATCGGCTCACATTTTGACCGTCTTGTCACATACGCTTACATTATGACCTTGATGTCACACAAGCATACATCTTGACCTAGCTGTGAGATAAGCTGAAATCTTGACCTTGCTGTCACATAAGCTGACATCTTGACCTCGCTGTCACATAGGCTCAGATTAGGACCTCGCTGTCACATAAGCTGACATCTTGACCTTGATGTCACATAAGTTGACATTTTGACCTTGGTGTCACATAAGCTCACATTATGACCTTGCTGTCACATAAGCTGACATCTTGGCCTAGCTGTCACATAAGCTGATATTTAAGGCATTTGTTTACGGTTGACCAGGGCGTTAAGTAGACTCGGGTTTGAATCTGGCGTCACTTTAGCTGACTAGTGGACCAGGTGCCGTAATGAGAGGGGGCAGAGGGGGCAAATATCCCGGTCGCCCCTTTGTTAGGGCGGCAAATACCTAATCGTTAATTAACTTCTGGGAATGAACCTTTTAAATTAAATTGCAGCCTTTTATAAAAGAAAAAAGAAAACCTCATAAAGAATTTAATTTAAAAAAATTAAAGTAACCATCATAAAATATGTGAACGTTTCTGGTGCCAAAAATTTTAACTCCATATTGGTTATACATTTTTTTCTAAAACTAAGTCTACTGAGCTGAGAAACCTCGATGCACAATTAAATAATACTAGTGACACTAATCTCCTGGTAACTTAATTGATTCTTCAAATTTTACTACCGCTACTTTTGTAGAAGTGAACATCCCTATCAATTTCAAACTTGGGCCAAGGGAATGCTCCTGGTGGCACTTTGTTGTTGTTGAGCCTTCTCGTCCATGAGGGGCATCCAATGATCATCTTCGGCGTCTGCGATTCTTCCAAAGGCATAGGCCAATAACGAGGGACCTCCAGACATCCCTATCCTGGGCCTCTCCAGGATTTTCCAGTCATGGCCAATTCTCTTGATGTCTGCCTCCTATTCTAGGAGGCCTATTTTTCGCTGACCCTGTGTAATCCATTTCAGGGCTTGCCTTGTTGTAATGGAAGCAGGTTTTCTTAATGTATGACCAATCCACCTCCACCGCTTCTGGAGAATCTCTTCCTCAATTGGCTTCTGCTTTGTCCGTTACCACAGTTCGCGTTTGCTGATTTTGTCCGCCCAGGAATTCTGAGAACTCTTCTTAGACAATTGTTGATAAAGGACTGGATTCTGGTCAGGTTTACGGCCGTTGTTCTTGACGTCTCGGCTCCATCGGCACTTTGTTGGGGGGCAGAAAATTCCTCTTTATTAATTAGCATCTAAAAATGAAAAATTAAAAGTAAAGTTTAAAAAAAGAAAAGAAATGTCAACGTAAAAATAAAAATAAAAGAAATTAAGGAACTTTATTGTTTTTAAAATATGTGAACGTTTCTATTGCCAAAACTTCAAAATCCGCAATGATTCTCAGTCATATGACACTAATTTTACTGAAGGAATAACAATGTAAAAGAAGGTTGAAGTAGTATGAGGAAATGACAGTTAAATGAGTCACATTTGTCAGTCACTCATCTTGTAGAAGTTAAAATTATTGTATCCGTTAAATCCCTACAACAATCAATAAAATTTTAACAAAATATATGGACTTATTGATATAAATAAATATTCCGTTGTACACATGAAAATTAACGATTACTATAAACGCATAAATTTTTATAGGGTGTGTAACGTATTAGCTTTAACTTCTCCAAATTTGAAACACACCTTACTCTAAAATAGAGATGAGAATGGTAATGCTTGAATGATTTATCGTAGGTAAACTACTGAGCAAATATTATTTGCGTATTTAAATGGCTCTTTCTCAAAAAGGTTCAGTTTTATCATTTTAATGTCTTATTTCTTATAACATAAATAAAGTTACTGAACGAAATTGCTTACTTAACGGATTTTTAAAAAGGCATAAAATAAATCCAATATGATCCACTCATGAACAAGTGCTCAACATTACAAAAAATTTTGCAAGGAAGGAAACAGAATCAGATAAAAAGGATATAGTTTTTAAAAAACAACAACAATGCGTTGAACAAGAAAACAAAACAAATTGGCAAGAAATTCTTTTAGAACGTTTGCCATTTTTAAATCATGAAAATTAGAAATTGAGTTTTTGCTGTAACAGAGAAGACACTACTACTGCTACTATAGGCAATACTCAAGAACTAGTGAATCTTTTAGCAAAATACGACACCATGTTTCGAGAAATCATGTTTAAAAAAAAAGGTTTAAAAATCTCGTCACCTAAATTCCAAACAAGCTGGTTGCAGTTTTAGGAAAAACAACTCGCAAAAATCATCTTTAAATAACAAGATAACCGAAATTTAAAATTATTATATTGTATTCGGCAGTTCTGCATATATTTCACATAAGGATCAAACAAGTACATTTGTATGATGTGGAAAATCTGAATGTAGACGTGGTAGAATAGTTTAAATATGTATTTATAACAATGAATAAATCTGCTTAAAAATATTTTTTCGGAATGAGAGGCGGGTGGCATACATGCGTTCTGTTCGGTCGGCACATACCCAAGCTATGCCACTGAGTTTACTTTGTCGTCACCCCAGCTCAAGATATGACCTCGGCATCTCACCAGCTCATGCATATGACCTCGGCGTCATTCTATCTCATGATATAACCCTCATGATATAACCCTCATGATATAACCCTTTCATCATACAAACTAATGATATATGACTTTGGTGTCACACAAGCTCAGTATATGACCTCGGCGTCATACTTTCTTATGATACGAACTGTTCATCATACAAAATAATAATATATGATTTTGGTGCCATACAACCTCATGATATGACATTGGCATCATACTAGCTCATGAGATGACATTGGCATCACACTAGCTCATGAGATGACATTGGCATCACACTAGCTCATGAGATGACATTGGCATCACACTAGCTCATGATATGACATTGGCATCACACTAGCTCATGAGATGACCTTGGCATCACACTAGCTCATGAGATGACCTTGGCATCACACTAGCTCATGATATGACATTGGCATCACATTAGCTCATGAGATGACCTTGGCATCACACTAGCTCATGATATGACATTGGCATCACACTAGCTCATGATATGACATTGGCATCACATTAGCTCATGATATGACATTGGCATCACACTAGCTCATGATATGACATTGGCATCACACTAGCTCATGATATGACATTGGCATCACATTAGCTCATGAGATGACCTTGGCATCACATTAGCTCATGATATGACATTGGCATCACACTAGCTCATGATATGACATTGGCATCACATTAGCTCATGATATGACATTGGCATCACACTAGCTCATGATATGACATTGGCATCACACTAGCTCATGATATGACATTGGCATCACATTAGCTCATGAGATGACCTTGGCATCACACTAGCTCATGATATGACATTGGCATCACATTAGCTCATGAGATGACCTTGGCATCACATTAGCTCATGAGATGACCTTGGCATCACACTAGCTCATGATATGACATTGGCATCACACTAGCTCATGATATGACATTGGCATCACATTAGCTCATGATATGACATTGGCATCACACTAGCTCATGATATGACATTGGCATCACACTAGCTCATGATATGACATTGGCATCACATTAGCTCATGAGATGACCTTGGCATCACATTAGCTCATGATATGACATTGGCATCACACTAGCTCATGATATGACATTGGCATCACATTAGCTCATGACATGACATTGGCATCACACTAGCTCATGATATGACATTGGCATCACACTAGCTCATGATATGACATTGGCATCACATTAGCTCATGAGATGACCTTGGCATCACACTAGCTCATGATATGACATTGGCATCACATTAGCTCATGAGATGACCTTGGCATCACATTAGCTCATGAGATGACCTTGGCATCACATTAGCTCATGATATGACATTGGCATCACATTAGCTCATGATATGACATTGGCATCACACTAGCTCATGATATGACATTGGCATCACACTAGCTCATGATATGACATTGGCATCACATTAGCTCATGAGATGACCTTGGCATCACATTAGCTCATGAGATGACCTTGGCATCACATTAGCTCATGATATGACATTGGCATCACATTAGCTCATGATATGACATTGGCATCACATTAGCTCATGATATGACATTGGCATCACATTAGCTCATGAGATGACCTTGGCATCACACTAGCTCATGATATGACATTGGCATCACATTAGCTCATGAGATGACCTTGGCATCACATTAGCTCATGAGATGACCTTGGCATCACATTAGCTCATGATATGACATTGGCATCACATTAGCTCATGATATGACATTGGCATCACACTAGCTCATGATATGACATTGGCATCACACTAGCTCATGATATGACATTGGCATCACATTAGCTCATGAGATGACCTTGGCATCACATTAGCTCATGAGATGACCTTGGCATCACATTAGCTCATGATATGACATTGGCATCACATTAGCTCATGAGATGACCTTGGCATCACATTAGCTCATGATATGACATTGGCATCACACTAGCTCATGATATGACATTGGCATCACACTAGCTCATGATATGACATTGGCATCACACTAGCTCATGATATGACATTGGCATCACATTAGCTCATGAGATGACATTGGCATCACATTAGCTCATGATATGACATTGGCATCACATTAGCTCATGATATGACATTGGCATCACACTAGCTCATGATATGACATTGGCATCACATTAGCTCATGAGATGACCTTGGCATCACATTAGCTCATGATATGACATTGGCATCACACTAGCTCATGATATGACATTGGCATCACACTAGCTCATGATATGACATTGGCATCACACTAGCTCATGATATGACATTGGCATCACACTAGCTCATGATATGACATTGGCATCACACTAGCTCATGAGATGACATTGGCATCACACTAGCTCATGAGATGACATTGGCATCACACTAGCTCATGAGATGACATTGGCATCATACTAGCTCATGAGATGACATTGGCATCACACTAGCTCATGAGATGACATTGGCATCATACTAGCTCATGATATGACATTGGCATCATACTAGCTCATGAGATGACATTGGCATCACACTAGCTCATGAGATGACATTGGCATCACACTAGCTCATGAGATGACATTGGCATCATACTAGCTCATGAGATGACATTGGCATCATACTAGCTCATGAGATGACATTGGCATCACACTAGCTCATGAGATGACATTGGCATCATACTAGCTCATGAGATGACATTGGCATCATACTAGCTCATGAGATGACATTGGCATCACACTAGCTCATGAGATGACATTGGCATCACACTAGCTCATGAGATGACATTGGCATCATACTAGCTCATGAGATGACATTGGCATCATATTAGCTCATGAGATGACATTGGCATCATACTAGCTCATGAGATGACATTGGCATCATACTAGCTCATGATATGACATTGGCATCATACTAGCTCATGAGATGACATTGGCATCACACTAGCTCATGAGATGACATTGGCATCATACTAGCTCATGAGATGACATTGGCATCATACTGGCTCATGAGATGACATTGGCATCATACTAGCTCATGAGATGACATTGGCATCATACTAGCTCATGAGATGACATTGGCATCACACTAGCTCATGAGATGTTATTGGCATCATACTAGCTCATGAGATGACATTGGCATCACACTAGCTCATGAGATGACATTGGCATCATACTAGCTCATGAGATGACATTGGCATCACACTAGCTCATGAGATGACATTGGCATCATACTAGCTCATGAGATGACATTGGCATCACACTAGCTCATGAGATGACATTGGCATCATACTAGCTCATGAGATGACATTGGCATCATACTAGCTCATGAGATGACATTGGCATCACACTAGCTCATGAGATGACATTGGCATCATACTAGCTCATGAGATGACATTGGCATCACACTAGCTCATGAGATGACATTGGCATCATACTAGCTCATGAGATGACATTGGCATCATACTAGCTCATGAGATGACATTGGCATCATACTAGCTCATGAGATGACATTGGCATCATACTAGCTCATGAGATGACATTGGCATCATACAAACTAATGATAAGTAACACAACTTTGGCGTGATTCAATTTTATGATATGACCTTGTCATCGAACAAGCTCACACAAGCTCACGATTTCACCTTGTAATAACACGGTGACGATATCAGTGGCGTAGCGAGAGGGGCAGGGGGAGGGGCAAATGCCCCGGGCGGCACTTTGCCAGGGGCGGCAAATTCCTAGTCGTTAATTAGTTTCTTAAAATGAAAATTTTAAAAGAAAGAGGAGTTTTTTTAAAAATCGAAATTAAAGAAAAGCCAAATAATAAGTTTATAAAATAAATAAAGGAACTATCCAAAAGCATGTGAACGTTTTAACTGCCAAAACTTCAAACTCCTTATTGGATATAAATTCTTCTGATACTAATACTACTGTAATAAAAAAAAAGAGACTAAATTAGTATGAGAACGTGACACTGATGTGGGTGATAAATTCATTGATTCTTAAAATTTGACAGCCGCCCCTGTTGTAAAATGTGGGGGGGGGGCGGCTAATTCATCGTTGTTAATTAACTAATTGTTAAACGTGAAAATAAATTTTAATAAAAGAAAAGAAAAGCCAAGATAAAAAAAATTAAACGAAATGAAGAACTATATTAAAATACAAGAGCGCTTCTAATGCCAAAACTTCAAACTCCATTATAAATCTAAAGTCTTCTGATACTAATGTTACTGAGCTGGAAAACATAGAGGCTGACAGTATGACAATAATGTGCTGGTATATATAATTGATACAAGTTTGATTTTAACGTAGTGTAAGTGAACTACTGGAAAAAAATATTGGCGTATTTATATGGCTTATTTTAATTTTAATGTCTTTTGTTTTGTGGCATAAACAAAAATAATGGAAACAATTGCTTTATCTAGTGGAATTAAAACTTGGCACAAATAAATACAAAATTGGGGGGGGCGGCAAATTCCTCGTTGTTAATTAGCTTATTGTTAAAACGTGAAAATAAATTTTAATAAAAAAAAGAAAAGCCAAGATAAGTACTCAATAAGTGCTCAACATTACCAAAGTTTTTTGCAAATGGAAGGAATCAGAATTTGGATAAAAAAGAATAGACTATTAATAAAGACAGACAATTAGTTGTTGTAAAAGAGAAAACAAAGTGGCAAGAAGTTCTTGTTACAATATTTGACATTATTAAATCCTGGCGAAATTGAATGTGACTTTTTGAGGTCACAGAGAGGGCAATACTGTTGCAAATAAAGGCAATATTCTGGAACTAATGCATTAGCTTGCAAAGTACGTTCGAGCACTCCGAGAACATAGTGGGAAAAGGGGTAAAAAACTTGTCATCTAAAATTCAAACTGAGCTCATAGCAATTTTAGGAGATACAGTTCACGAAAAATCATCTTTCTTCAATAACAAGATACCAAATATTGTTCCATTGTATTTGATAGCTCTTCATATATTTGACATAAGGATCAAACAAGTCCAGTTGTGTGATATGTAAAGATTGAAAATAAAAAAGTAGACGCTGTAGAATCTTTCAAAGATTTCATTCAAGCAAAAGTGAATCTGCTTACGACATTTCTGAAATGATTTTGAATAAATGATGATCTTAAAATAATGGACTGCACAGGCCCAACGTGTGTTAATACTTCTTAAGGGCTGGAAAGTATACAAGAGTTCAACAAAGGCGCAAAAACATAAAATCTCATGTCAAACTCGTTAAACCTAATTTGTTAACATGATACTCCAACTGAAACGAATTCTCCAACTATTTTAGTACACTTGAGCGTTGTTACGCATTCTTTTCCAAGTCCATACACTGTTGGAAATACCTAATTGCTTCTACAAGCAAGGCATTCAGAATTCAGACTTTAGGATACAAAATAATGAATATATACCATGGAGCCATTTTGATGTTGCTTTGTAAGCTATAGAACTGAAAGATGCAGACAAAAAGCTCAACACATGAACAGACGCATGAACTTTGCTAGTCACAATGAAATCTTTTTTTTTCAAAGTAATATTTTAAAAAATGCCCGAAATTATTTGCAAACGTATAGTGCTCAACAACAAAAAAATTCTTATCAGGTGCTACTCACAGAAAAACTAATTGAATGGAATACTTAAGGGATGCTTTACCATTTGATAAAATTTTATTTGGAGACCTCATCATTTTAATCGAACCTTCCAATCAAAGAACAAGATAGCAAATTTTTGGTGATCGAAGCAAATATGAATGTATCCATGCTATGTAGAATAATAGTTAAGAAGAAATTTGGTTTCTTCATAAGATGAGATTAGTGTATAAATTCGCTTGAGGCTTTGGCAGTTATATAGAATTAAGAAAAGAGACATGATTTTCGTACTCCAGCTAATCTACTGGACTTTGAAATTTTGTCTTCAAATTAGAGTATTCAAAATATCCCACATGACATAGTCAGGCAAGGAATATTTTAACCCCATGAATAGAAAAAAATTAATGAATTCAAGACTAGGTGGTTTATTTAAGTTTATAAAGATATTTAGGCTCGAAGTTACCCTGCCTAAAATAATATAATTAATTCGAACATTGCTTACAACTGTCTTAAGTAATGCAAGGTGTTAAAAAGGCTTCTCTAAAATTATTTTAATGAAAAATTAATGACGATCAATTACGAATACACCAAAATTGTCTAATCTATTGCTATTTTGGCTATTGAGCATGCCATGGCTGAAAACATTGATACATGAAAGATTGAGCCATGAGGAAAAACATAAAACTTTAATTTCATTAAAGAAATGAAGCCTTTCTTTTTAACATAAAAATATATAGTGTTCTTATTATAACTTTCTAATTATTTTTTTTACTTTATAGCGTTAACATATTTTTTCGGGGTGGGCGGCAAATTTGGTTTCTGCCCCGGGCGGCACATACCCACGCTACGCCGCTGGACTATATTAAATTGCGTGTGCGTGTGTATTCCCTTCGTGATTGTGTGTTGGGGTGGGAATTGGGCTAATAAATATAATTCCTCTGATATTGTTTTGAAAATATTTACTTTAGGTAATCGATTATTCATCATTGATATACAGCGAAATAAAGCTCTCTTTAAAAGTCGTGAGATGAAAGTTCAGTTCATAAGTTCTTTTTTTTTCTTCTTCTCTTTTTTAAATATATTGATATATGATTTGGGTTCATTTCAGCCCATAATGAACACGACATTTAAAAAATGAATTGCGAAAATAAAACAGGATTTTTATCAATAATAATCAATTTGCTAATAAAATAATGTATAAGATTCTTCTCTCCGGAATGAGTTTCACCCGATGAAATATGATAACACAACCAAGGATCGGGAGATATTTAATGACAGCTCAAGATACCCACCACATCCCTTTTTCAAAATAAGGTATCAAGACAGCACTCGACGCATAAATCAGAATAACAACACAAAATATCACAAATCATAAATATTGAAAATGTTTTTTTTTCTCTCTCAAAATCTCCCTTTTAGTGACAGATTTTAACATAACCTTATATTTAGCGACAGCTCTTAAACACAACATCACATCGTGTGAAATATCTCTATCTTTTTAACATCAAAATCCACCACGAATCCTAAATTCACAGAATGACACGCCCTAGATAGATCGATTATGTTAATATCATTCTCACGATACCACTCTACATCAACCTGACACCGCGCACACACACACACAAACTACTTGCAACATATCACCAACATTAATCCCTCACTGACAGAGAGAATAAAAAGCTGAGAGCTTCAACTAAACTCACACATGAAATCCCTTCATTTCGAAACGAACCACAGAAGAACAAATGTATCAATAGACTTATTTTGATTCAACGTAATTAATTTTCCTTCTAAATGATCGCTGAACGTCTTCTTCAGGATCCATCACAAAAATAAGTTTTGAAAATTGGGATCAGACGCAACTGATTTTACAAGCTGTTAATGTTGTTTTCTTTTCAAGTATATGTTCCTTTCTCAATATGGTTTTAACAACATGCTCAGCGTTTTCAGTGATGACTTGGATTCTTCTACTGCCTATCGGTAATTACATTTTAAGACTTAACCATTCAATAATTATCATAAATTTAGCAATTATTTGAATTACTATTTCATTTTTTATAAGGATTCTCATGTTTAATCGTTGTCTTTCCTTTTGATAATATTTGTCTACATTTTTTGTAATATTGAATTTTGTTTCATTCTTAGAAAAAACTTGGTATTGGCTTTTTTATCCCTGTATTGTTACAGTGAAATTTCTTATTTAGCTGATCATAACTTACAACTATATGTTTTTTTATATTGCTAGATATTTACCCGTGCTGCAGAGAAAGTAAAAGTTTATTACGTAGATGAACATGTACCTATAATTATTTTTAAGTATACGACCATTTCATTTCGGACTTCTGGTTGTAATATAACTAAATGTTTTACTCAGCTTGCTCTTGAGAATGCTACTTACAGTTGGTAAGAAATATACTTATGAAAAATGTAACTCTCTAATATTGATTTTAAGGAAGATAACGAGCTATAAAGAAATAACAAACAACTCAAAGTTGATTTTATTTAATTTTAAAAAACTGCGTAGATAAATAAATATCTCTTTAACTATTGACCTGGCGTTGCAAAGGATGGCATTCGGAATCAAACACATGTAGTCTTTCATACGTTTAAAGAACTTAAAAAAATAATTAAAATAAAATAATTTTTAAAAATTCAAGAACAAATTAATTGTAAGAGAAAGCGAAATTACTGTATATTACTGTAATTTCATCGTGCTTAACTTTTGTAAGTAAAGTTTTACGGATGATCCTGCAAAATTAAAACCTTCAATTTTAAATGGAAAGTTGGAATATTAGTGGTGAGTGAGTGAGGTTTTAGGCATTGATTAGTATAGAAATGAAGCACACCAAATTAAGATCATCAAGAAAATTTAAATCATACATATTACCGAGATGTCCAATTCTATAAATCCATAACCTCTCTTGTTTAAAATTGTATATCATTTTTATAATACATTTTTTATCAGAATTTTTTTTTAATGTTTTAAAAAACTTGATTAGTTTTTACTTTATATTATGGATATGCAAAGTTCACTTGGAGCTTTGCTTTCCTTATAAAATTGAATCCTTATTTTAGCGGTGTGGTGTTTGTTAAATAATGAATTTTGAGCAACATAAATATAATTTTCGAATTTTATTCACACATGTACAATTTACATTCTCATTTACTGTCAAGCTCTACTATTTTATGAACCGGCTCACTGTTTTATTGGCCAGCCGCATAAAGCGGGCATCGCCATAAAAAAAAACTTTTCCACAGTTGTTTGAACAAATCTGTCCAATTCTTCAATCGGCCTCGGGCACTCGTTAAGCAAGTGTTGAACTTTTTTCTCAGCGTGGTGCATATTCGGCATCCGATATCACTTCTCGTTTCAAACTCATACAGGTAGCTCCGTGTTGGACAGTGTTCAGTCCTCATCTGTGTCCTGAGTATCTGATCGCTACGAGATAGTTTCCACCAGGGATTATTGCTTATGCTCGGGTTTAGCATGGACTAGTACATTTTTCTGGCCGTATCTCCAGATGCCAAGCCCTGGAGCCACTGCCCTCGGAAGGGATCTTTAAGCCTCGGTCTGACCCCTAGCTTGGACAGTGGGCGATCGGGTTGGAACTGAGCGCCGCTTTACCTCCATAATAAATCAGCCCAATGAAGCTGCGACACATGGACGTGCACAGTACTGAATTGTAGGACTACGCAATAGCCACGTGACACGATGAAATCTACTGTTTTCAAAATAAACTGACCGTCTTTTCCTTCTGAGTGGATCAGCCCAAGGCCTCGAGCGAAAAGCTGACTGAGAGTCCATGAAGACAACTATGGTATAAAAGAACTTTTTCTTAGCTAGGTGTCTGCGCACCTTATTCAGACAGCTGTGGATTGCCACCACCGTTGCATTGTGGCTTGTAGAGGGTTTTCGACACGATCCAGACAGCAGTTTATAAGACCATAGGAACAGAGTAAAATTACATATATATACCTAAATACTGTAGTAAAATATTTTATATCAACTGTATAAAGTTAAAAGCAGTTTAAAAACAATTTTATGTCAACTTTGTAACATATTGAGAACTATCTTTACTCTAATTAAAAGTCAGTAAAGTCAGTAAACAGTGAAACTAACAAATATAAGGCTGTAATCTTTTTATTTGGACCCCAATAATTCCTCTTCTGCGCTGAGGTAAACTGTCTATACATCGTATAAGACGTACCATCTCCCCCCCCCAGTTTTAGGAAAGAAAAATTGCATCATATGCGGTTAAAAATACGCTATATATGTGTATATATACATATATATATATATATATATATATATATATATATATATAAACATCAAAGTGTATCTGTGTGTATGTGTGTGTGTGTTTGTGTGTGTGCATGTCCTTTATAGCTGACTAAACCATTCACCCGATCGTCATGAAACTTTTCGAGACTGTTAAGTATGCTCCCGGGATGGTAACTGGCTATTTTTTTAAAAATTAAACACTCATGGGGTGCGGGGGGCTCATGATGTCAAGTTTTGCTTATACGAGCTATATAAAAATGAGTTTAAGCGTTAGCTACTGTGTTAATTGATGGATCCTATCAGGGCTGGATTAACCTATAGGCAAACAAGGCACGTGCTTTGGGCACCAATCATTTGGTATTGTCCATAATCGACATGACGTTAGCAAATCACAAATGTAATATTAAATCGCACAGGCGCAGATTAAATGGAAGGCTTATTGGGCTAAAGCCAATGGCCCCCAATGAATTAAGACTAAATTAAGGGACCCCAAACTTATTAATTGTATAACAAAGTTGCTGGGCAGGGCCCCGGGTGGAATCACTACCAGGGGCCCCGTGCAATCTTAATCCACCCCTGATATCGCTTTTAAAGAGACAAGTGAAAAATTTGGACCTTTACAAAATTGAACTTTTATAGGGTTGCTGGATTTGGTCAGTCAGTTTTATCCATTTTTAGCATCAAACATTGCGAAAATAAGGATATTCTGGAGAAGGAAATCCTTCTTATGTATCCCAAACTATATGTGAAGAACTGATTAAAATTATGTCCCCAAAGATCCATCAAGTAATTTTAGATAAAGTAAAGGCATCCGGTTATTTCAGCTTGTCAATACCCGATATTTCGTTCTCCTATATGTGGTAGATGGAGAGCCCATTGAGCGCTTTTTTACTTTCTTGGAGCCGCAAAGTCACACCGGTGAAGGTATGGCTAAGCAAGAGTTGCAGTACATACGTGAAGATTTCAATATTGATTTTGCGAAATGCAGAGGTCAATCCCGGATAACACAACTAATATGTATTGGTATTACAAGGGCATGCAGAACAAAATTCTAGAGGAAAATTAGTTTTCTATATACACACCCTGTGCTACCCATTCACTAAATCTGGAAGGATGTAGTGCCGTTGACTCTTGTTTAGAGGCAGTAAACTTCTTCCATACAGTACAAATGATCGATACTTTTTTTCTCAGCTTCAACAAACAGATGAAAGATTCTGAAAAGATGCTTTGTGGATTGAACGCTAGTAAACTCTCTTTCCGATACTTTATGGGAAGCACATGCTGTTGGAGCTAAAGCTATTCTAAAGTCTCATCCTCAGATTATAGAACCGTTAGAGTGTTTACAATAAGAACTGTCACAGAAGGGGGACACCAGAAGAGAAGCAGACAAAAATTGCAAAGAAGATACAAGAATTAGAATTTGCTTTCACGCTTGTCTTTTGGGAAGAAGTGTTACATTTTCACAGATTCAGTCAAGCTCTACAAAATGAGCACGTGAACTTGAAAACGTGTGCTGATTTGTATTCTTCACTAGCAGATCACTTGCATGAAAGACAGTGGTCATTGATGGTGATGCCCATGAGGTATCTCTGAATGCCAGAGACAAATTTCGTATAAAATACAAAATACACAAACAAATTGTGCAATGAAAACAATAAATTTGAGCTTTATTTTTAGACTGATACGACAATAAACGTTTCGGCTAATGCCTTCATCAGTACAACATAAAATACATTCTTACAATACTTACATAAGTAACAATAATATTCTTAAAACATATTGTATTTTAAAATATTTATGTTAAATAAAAAGAAAGGAAAAACAAAAACAAACATGGACACAGGATATAGGAAAAAGGGGGAAGTATCCAAAGTTACAGTAAAAACCACAACGGGAACAAGATTCTGCAGTTAAGTAAAATTATGAATTTGGTTAATTCCATATGGAGCCAACGTACCAAATCTTTTTATGAGTTTATTTTCCATGTGGACTCTATCATGGGTATTGCTTGCATATAAAATACCAGTTACTGCAATATCTGATATGCCGTTATGGTCAACACTGTTAAAATGTTTAGACACAGGACATTGGGCCTGTTTATTTATATTATACAGGTGTTCTCTAACCCGATATCCAAGACGACGACCAGTCTCACCCACGTAAATTTTATTACACCTCTTGCAAAGAATTGCATAAATCACGTTGCGACTTGTGCAAGTGAATCCATCTTTTATTAAGAATTTTTCAAGAGGGAAAGAAATGTTGTTAATTTCCATCACATATGGACAAGTATTGCAACGGTTACGGTTGCAACCTTTTGTTCCAATATGTGCTTTCATTGTGGGAAGGTGACTTCTTACAAGAATATCTCTGAGGCTTCTATCTCTCCGGAAAGCAAAAAGAGGAGGTTTTTTGAAGACCTGCTGAGTTAGAGGGTCAGCCATAAGGATAAATGAATCCTTATGGCTGACCCTTTAACTCAGCAGGTCTTCAAAAAACCTCCTCTTTTTGCTTTCTGGAGAGATAGAAGCCTCAGAGATATTCTTGTAAGAAGTCACCTTCCCACAATGAAAGCACATATTGGAACAAAAGGTTGCAACCGTAACCGTTGTAATACTTGTCCATATGTGATGGAAATTAACAACATTTCTTTCCCTCTTGAAAAATTCTTAATAAAAGATGGATTCACTTGCACAAGTCGCAACGTGATTTATGCAATTCTTTGCAAGAGGTGTAATAAAATTTACGTGGGTGAGACTGGTCGTCGTCTTGGAGATCGGTTTAGAGAACACCTGTATAATATAAATAAACAGACTCAATGTCCTGTTTCTAAACATTTTAACAGTGTTGACCATAACGGCATATCAGATATTGCAGTAACTGGTATTTTATATGCAAGCAATACCCATGATAGAGTCCACATGGAAAATAGACTCATAAAAAGATTTGGTACGTTGGCTCCATATGGAATTAACCAAATTCATAATTTTACTTAACTGCAGAATCTTGTTCCCGTTGTGGTTTTTACTGTAACTTTGGATACTTCCCCCTTTTTTCTATATCCTGTGTCCATGCTTGTTTTTGTTTTTCCTTTCTTTTTATTTAACATAAATATTTTAAAATACAATATGTTTTTAAGAATATTATTATTACTTATGTAAGTATTGTAAGAATGTATTTTATGTTGTACTGATGAAGGCATTATCCGAAACGTTTACTGTCGTATCAGTCTAAAAATAAAGCTCAAATTTATTGTTTTCATTGCACAATTTGTTTGTGTATTTTGTATTTTATTTAAAAGCTTTATTGCAGTCCCATTCTATATGACAAATTTCGTATATCTGCTTTTTACGCCATTTTTGGCAAACTTGAGACAGAGAGGGGTAGATGAGGATAGGTATATAATGATATAGGAGCTAGATTTTCTTGTTTGATCGATGTAACACAAACATCTCAGTGTTGTGTATAACTAATAAATGCTTATCCTAAAGATCTGAACAATAATTTTTATGCTGAACTACAAAAGTTACACTCATATATTTGCCACAAGTTTCGTGCATCAAAATCTGAAAACAACACGCTAAGTCATGCAGAATTATACAAAGTATATAAAAACTTTAGAGCCTATATTACATTACTATACGGCCCTCAACTTCTAATGTCCATTCCCTCGGAGATGGGGGCCCCACATGTCTTTTATAATGATCGATTATAATTGTATTACCCATTTAATTTTACACGATATTGAGAAATATAGCTTGAGTACAATGGCAATAAAAAAATAAAAATTATCACTCATTAAGTTTCTTCTTTTGTAAACTTTTAAATTATTAATTTATTTATCCATTTGCTATGAAACTTGAATTTTAAAACATACCACTCATCGTCTATATCTATATATCTCTATACATATAAGACGCATTTGTTGTCTGTCTGTCGTCTGTCTGTTCCCTAATAACTCAAGATCCCGACAACCAAATAACTTGAAATTTGGTACACGTACACAAAATTACATGGAAAAGGTTCTTCAACAGGTTTCGTTCCATATATATAAGATACTGGGGCCGGGGGCCCAAAATGTAGTTTTTTCCTCATATGAGCTATCTATATATATAAAAATCAAAGTATGTCTGTGTGTGTGTGCATGTCCTTTATAGCTGACTAATCCATTCATCCGATCGTCATGAAATTTTTGGAGACTGTTAAGTACCTACCTGGGATGGTAACTGGCAACTTTGTTTTCTAAATTTAACACTCATGGGGCACCGGGGGTCCCATAATGTCATTTTTTGCTTACATGAGCTATATAATAATTAGTTTAAACGCTAGCTACTGTGTAAATTGTTGGATCTTAACCAAAATTTGTATATGACAACTTGATAGCCAATATTAAAATACTATAGGGCACTGAACTGCAAATAGTCATTCCTTTGGGGCTGGGGGCCCAAAAATTCACATTTCTTAAACGTTTAAGATTTTATTCACCATTCAGTCATGAACAATCTTGACAAATAATGACACATGTATCCATTATTATACAAATTGAAATGAACAGGGGTTTTGAACTTTATATATTGCACTGAATGGGCCCTGGGGCCCTTAATGTCTTTTTTTTTGCTTATATAAAATATATAAAAATCAGTTTATGCGTTAGCTCAGTGGTTCCTAACCTTTTGGGGTCCATGCACCCCTTCAGATGCCCAAAAAAGTTCATGCACCCCCTCGTGACACTTGCAGAAAATGCATAATAAGCATTGTTTATTTTAGGAACACAACAGTTTTGACCATAGGCAACAGGGAATTTAGTGAGAGATCTGCTGCTTCGTATGATCAATCAGCGATTTAAATCTGGGGACTGTTTTGGACAAAGCAACTCTCATGTCATCCTCTGCATTCAACTTATTCCTTTCCTTAGTTTTAATCGTAAAAGGTGTGGAGAATCCTGCTTCACAGAGATAGGTTGTGGCAAATGGAAGGAGAGTCATTACTCCCCTCTTGGCTAGAAACGGGTAGGAATCTAGCTGGGCGCACCAAAATTCAATCAAAGTATTGCAACTGAAGGCACTCCTCAGTACTTCTCTGGTTCTCAAATCAATCAGGTCATCTTTAGCAAAGTCACTGTCATCAATGTTGTCCAAGTCACAGAGAAAAGGATTGCGAATCCAAAGATCTTTCCTAGCACAGTCTTGACAGAAATACTCATCAAAGGACCTTTTGCAATGTTGAAAGGTGCTCTGAAATTTCCCCTTTGATGTTGTCAGGTTGTGATCCCTCAGTGCTTCCTTCTGCACCAGATATTACAACTTCATCCAAGAGTGGAAAGTTGGCCAAGTTGGACTTTTCTAGTCGTCGTTGGAATAGTGGCACTTTTGTTAAGAAAGGCTTGCAATCTCTCAGTAGCATCCATTACAGTCACAGCAGGTCCTTGGAGAGATGTGTTCAACTCATTCAAGATCGTGAAGATGTCAGTAAGGTATGCCAAGTAATGAATGAAATTTGGACAGTCAAACTTGTCAGCAGGGTCACTCTCTTTTTCTTGCATAAAATGGCAAGCTCCACTCTCAGTTCTATTAACTGAGAAAGTATTCTTCCCCTGGACAACCAGCGCACCTCAGCGTGGTAGAGCAGAACTTCATTCTCAGAGCTCACCTCCTGACAGAACAACTTGAAGAGGCAGTGGTTCAAGGCATGTGAGTGGATACAGTTTACAACTTGGACTGCAGTAGAGTAAAAAAAAACAGGTTGTATATGGGCGCCCTTTAACGCGGCATGCCTTGCTTATGGTTTACATTTTCAGATTATCAGTTGTTCTTTCTTTTTTTTTCTTCTTTTTTTTTCTTACTCTTTTTCTTTTTTTCTTCCCTGAATGGTTCATGCACCCCCTGGAACCTGCTCATGCACCCCTTGGGGGTGCATGCACCACTGGTTAGGAACCCCTGCGTTAGCTACTGAGTAAATGAATGGATCTAAACCCAAATTTGAATACAAAAACTTGGTAGCCCATATTAAAATACTATAGAGCACATAACTTCAAATGTCCATTCATTTGGGGCCGGGGGCCCCCAATGTCTTTTCTTCGTATATGTTTAATGTATTTTCCCTCATTCAATTTTTCACGATTTTGAGGAATATATCTTTGAGGAAACTTAATTAAATGAAAAGGTTTTTGAAATTTACATCTATCAACAAATGGGCACAGGGGCCCTAAATGTTTTTATTTTCTTATATCTATCTATATATATATAAATCAAAGTTGTCTCTGTGTCTGTGTGTGTGCATGTCCTTTATAGCTGACTAAACTATTCATCCGATCGTCGGGAAATTTTTGGAGACTGTTGAGTACCCACCTGGGATGGTAACTGGCAACATTTTTTTTCTAAATTTAACACTCTTGGGGCACCGGGGGCCCATAATGTCATTTGTTGTTTACACATGCTATATAAAAATTAGTTTAAGCGCTAGCTACTGTGTAAATTGTTGGATCTTATCCAAACTTTGTATATGACAATTTGATAGCCAATATTAAAATACTATAGGGCACTAAACTGCTAATATTCATTCCTTTGGGGCTGGGGGCCCACACATTCACATTTCTTAAACGTTTAAGATTTTATTCACCATTCAGTCATAACAATCTTGACAAATAATGACACATGTATCCATTATTATACAAATTGAAATGAACAGGGGTTTTGAAATTTATATCTTGCCCAGAATGGGCCCTGGGGCCCTTAATGTCGTTTTTATCTTATATGAGCTATATAAAAATTAGTTTCTACGTTAGCTACTTAGTAAATGAATAGATCTTCACCAAACTTTGCATACAAAAACTTGGTAGCCTATATTAAAATAATATAGACACTGAACTTCTAATGCCAATATCTTCGGGGCCGGGGCCCCAAATATCTTTTTTCGTATATGTTTAAGATATTTTTCCTATTTACTTTTTAAAGAGCTTGAGAAATATAGCCACAATAAAAATGAACTAAAATGACCAGGTTTTCGAAATTGATCTCTTGCCCCTTAATGTTATTTTCCCCCTATTTTAGGTATATAAAAAGTAGTTTAAGAATTAGATATTGAGAAAATAACTGGACTTTGACAAAACTTAGAATATAAAAATGTAAGAGCCTCTATTACTATAGGGCACTGAACTCTTAATTTCCATTCCTTCCAAAAAGTCTTTTTTACTGAACTTTAATCATTGTATTCCCTATTCAATTTTACACGCTATTGATGAATATAGCTTGAGTACAATGGCAATAAAAAACTATAATATAACTCATTTTGGGGCCGGGGCCCTTAATATCGTTTCTTCTTTTGTACGCTATTTAATTATTAATTTATTTATCCGTTTACTATGAAACTTGAATTTTTTTTCACACTTCCACGAAGGTTTCTTCAGAATTGTTTTTGAACATACCACTCATTGGTTTCTTTAAATTTATTCCTTTTTACTTTGATCGTTGCAACGCACGACGGGTCTTCTAGTATAAAATAAAAATTATTGAAAATTAAGACGTAAAATAATTAACATTTTGGTATCGAGATTAACAAGATGGCGTTTATCGCCATAAAATAATGTGACGTGACGTCATAGTTTGAGTTCATATTAATTTGTAAATAGAAAACAAAGTAAAAAGAGCAGTGGTTGTTTTAATTAAATTTTTTAAAATGTAAATATCCCGCTGTTTGTGTGTGTGTGTTTAAGTATGTGTGTTCACGTGTGGAAATCAGTGAGTGTGTGTGTTTTTGTTACTCACTAAATGTTATGAAACGGTTTATTTTTATGTTTGTTAATGTTGCGCCTCTAACAAGATTACGAATATATCTTTTTAAAAATTATTTGCAAATTACATCTTTTTTACTTTCCACTGTTTCTTTTATGTATTTTCTATACGTATTTTATCCAGTCGTTAGATCAAGCTTTCTCCTTTTATTGGTGAGGGTAGGAGTCAATAATATCGTCCATCCCTGGGTGGCATGAACAATATAGCTTAACAACTGTGTTTATACTTTTTGCTAACTTAAACTAAACCAGCAGGGTAAATTTTAAGCTCAAACCTTGCTTTTCGAAATGTTTCGTTAAAACAAATAAACCCCATACACACCTGACATAAACATTAATCTCAATATAATAAATGGGAAACGTTCTTAAACAGGTTTCGCTCCATATATATAAGATACTGGGGGCCGGGGGCCAGAAATGTAGTTTTTTTTCTTTATATGAGCTATATAAAAATAAAAAATTCTCCTATTTCCCATGTAGGTAGAAGCATAAAACTTTCGGTGGTTGTTAAGTAACATTCGGCGATGGTAACAGGTATAACAAATATATAAATTATCACTAACTTATTGGTGGCCGGGTGCCCAAATGTGTTTTTTTCTTATATTTAAAACTGACTCAACACTAATTCTTCAAATTCCCATGAAGGTAGAAGCATGAAACTATGGGAACTTGCTTAATGCACTCTTATGACGATAATTGGCGAAAAAAAAATTTAAACATACCCACTCATAGGTGGCCGGGGGCCCAAAAACCGTTTTTTTTTACTAATATGGGCTATATAAAACTGAATCAACACCAATTCCTCATATTCCCGTGTAGGTAGCAGCATGAAAATTTGGAAAGTCGTTGAGTATCCTTCCGCAATGGTAACAGTCGAAAAAATATACAATTATCACTAACTGAGAGGGGGGCGGCGGCCCAAACGTAGTCTTTTTCTTAAATGAGCTATATATATCAGGCTCATCGTTAAATCTCCAATTTCCTGTGTAGGTAGAAGCATGAAACTTTGGGAAGTTGTTATGTACCCTCCCCAAATGGTAACTGGCCGAACATTATTAAAAATTATCTCTCACTGGCTGGTCAGAGGCCTGAATGTAGTTTTTTTTATATATATAAAACTGACTCATCAATAATTCTCCAACTTACCGTGTAAGTAGAA
Source organism: Ampullaceana balthica (assembly GCA_944989445.1). Lineage (NCBI taxonomy): Eukaryota > Metazoa > Mollusca > Gastropoda > Lymnaeidae > Ampullaceana > Ampullaceana balthica. The sequence continues at coordinate 164,819 of CALYLW010000771.1, read as the reverse complement.
GAATGAAACTTTGGGAAGTTTTTGAGTACCCTCGTGCGATGTTAACAATGGAAAAAAAAATTATCACTCACTAAGGGGTCTCCGGCCCAAATGTATGTTTTTTTCCTAATTTGAGCTATATTAAACAGACTCATCATTAAATATCCGATTTCCCGTGTACGTAGGAGCATGAAACTTTGGGAAGGTGTTGAGTACACTCCGCAATGATAACATACGGAAAAAAAATTATCAGCTTGATAGGATGCAAATAAACAGTTTTGTACGCTTCTACGGAAAACCTTCTTTTAAACCCGGGAAAGCCGGGTACTTACCCCTAGTATCTTTTATACATATAAGACGCATTTGTTGTCTGTCTGGTTGTCTGTTTGTTCCCTAATAACTCAAGATCCAGACAACCAAATAACGTGAAATTTGGTACACGTACACAAAATTAGACCGGAAAGGTTATTAAACAGGTTTCGTTCCATATATATAAGATACTGGTGGCCGGGGGCCCAAAATGTAATTTTTCCTTATATGAGCTATATAAAATAAAAATTATTGAAAATTAAGACGTAAAATAATGACGCAAAATAATAAACATTTTGGTGTCGAGATTAACAAGAAGGCGATTATCGCCATAAAATAATTTTGTTGTTGTTGTTGCTTTGTTTTTGTTGCTTTTGTTGTTGCTTTTGTTGTTGTAGTTGTTGTTTTGTTGTTGTTGCTTTGTTGTTGTTGCTGTTGTTGTTGTAGTTGTTGTTTTGTTGTTGATTTGTTGTTGTTTTGTTGTTGATGTTTTTGTTGTTGTTTTGTTTTTGTTGTTGTTGCTGTTGTTGTTTTTGTTGTTGTTGCTGTTGTTGTTGCTGTTGCTGTTGTTGCTTTTGTGTTGTTTTTACTGTTGTTGTTGTTGTCCACATCCCTTGCCCTGCGACGACAATGTCCTTCATGTTGTTGTTGCTTTGTTGTTGTTGCTGTTGTAGTTGTTGTTTTGTTGTTGTTGCTGTTGTTGTTGTAGTTGTTTTGTTGTTGTTTTGTTGTTGTTTTGTTGTTGCTTTTGTTGTTTTTGTTGTTTTGTTTTTGTTGTTTTGTTGCTGTTGCTGTTGCTGTTGTTGTTTTTGTCGTTGTTGCTGTTGTTGTTGCTGTTGTTGTTGTTGTTGTTTTGTTGATGCTTTGTTATTGTTGCTTTGTTGTTGTTGCTGTTGTTGTTGTAGTTGTTGTTTGCTTTTTTCATTTGTTTTTGTTGTTTGTTTTTGTTGTTTTGTTGCTGTTGTTGTTTTTGTTGTTGTTGCTGTTGTTGTTAAACCCTGGAAAGCCGGGTACTTGCCCCTAGTATATACATATAAGACGCATTTGTTGTCTGTCTGTCTGTCGTCTGTCTGTTCCCTAATAACTCAAGATCTAGACAACCAAATAACGTGAAATTTGGTACACGTACACAAAATTACACCGGAAAGGTTGTTAAACAGGTTTCATTTCATATATACAAGATACCGGGGGCCCGGTCCCCAAAATGCAGATTTCCCTTACATGAGCTATATAAAATAAAAATATTGAAAATTAAGACGTAAAATAATAAACATTTTGGTGTCGAGATTAACAAGATGGCGTTTATTGACATAAAATAATGTGATGTCAAGTCATAGTTTGAGTTCATATTAATTTGTAAATAAGAAACAGAGTAAAAAGAGCAGTGGTTATTGTAATGTAATTTTTTAAATGTAAATATCCCGCTGTGTGTATGTGTGTGTTTAAGTATGTGTGTTCACGTGTGGGAATCAGCGAGTGTGTGTGTTTTTGTTGTGAACTAAATGTAATGAAACAGTTTATTTTTATGTTTGTTAATGTTTCGCCTCTAACAAGATTACGCATATATTTTTTTTTAAATTTCTTAGCAAATTACATCTTTTTTACTTTCCACTGTTTCTTTTATGTATTTTCTATCCGTATTTTATCTAGTCGTTCGATCAAGCTTTCTCTTTTATTGGCGAGAGTAGTAGTCAATAGTATCGTCCATCCCTGGGTGGCATAAACACTATAGCTTAGCAACTGTGTTTATACTTTTTGCATAACTTAAACTAAACCAGGAGGGTAAATTTTAAGCTCAAACCTTGCGTTTCGAAATGTTTCGTTAAAACAAATAAACCCCATACACACCTGACATAAACATTAATCTCTATATATTAAATGGGAAACGTTCTTAAACAGGTTTCGCTCCATATATAGAAGATACTGGGGGCCGGGTGACAGAAATGTAGTTTGTTCTTTATATGAGCTATATAAACATAAAAATTAAAAAAATTATCCTATTTCCCGTGTAAGTAGAAGCATGAAACTTTCGGTAGTTGTTCAGTAACATTCGGCGATCGATGGTAACAGGTAAAAAAATTATATAAATTATCACTTATTGGAGCCGGTTGCCCAAATGTAGTTTTTTACTTATATTTAAAACTGACTCAACACTAATTCTCCAAATTCCCATGAAGGTAGAAGCATGAAACTATGGGAACTTGCTTAATGCACTCTTATGACGATAATTGGCGAAAAAGAATTTAAACATTCCCACTCATGGGTGGCCGGGGGCCCAAAAACCGTTTTTTTCCTAATATGGGCTATATAAAACTGAATCAACACCAATTCCTCATATCCACGTGTAGGTAGCAGCATGAAAATTTGGAAAGTCGTTGAGTACCCTCCCGCAATGGTAACAGTCAAAAAAAAATTATCACTAACTGCGGGGCCCAAACGTAGTTTTTTTCTTAAATGAGCTATATAAATCAGACTCATCATTAAATCTCCTGTGTAGGTAGAAGCATGAAACTTTGGGAAGTTGTTATATACTCTCCCAAACAGGTAAATGGCGAAACATTAATAAAAAGTATTACTCACTGGTTTTTCAGAGGCCTAAATGTAGTTTTTTTTTATATATAAAACTGACTCATCAATAATTCTCCTACTTACCGTGTAAGTAGAAGAATGAAATCTTCGGAAGTTTTTGAGTATCTTCGCGCGATGTTAACATGCGAATAAAACAAACCCGTAAAAACAAAGTTTTTGACTATAAATCCCTTATATATGAGACATAACTAACAGTATTGATTATTTTCAAACATTTACAGACTGAATCTGTCTTAACTCAACTTTGCATCATAACCCTAGTGGGGGGGGGAGGGGTGGGTGGGGGGAGGGGAGAGGGGAAAAGTCTGGTCACCGATTCGCTTGACCGAGCTCAGAGTGACACGTAAAATGTAAACAAAAGCGCCCGTCGCTTCGTTGGGTCGCCTCAATGCGTCAGCTCACAATTTCACGTGGCAAAAAAAACAATAACAAACCGTGAATTAAAATTACATACCTCATATAAGGATAAACTAAAAATGCATTAATTTAATTACGGTACGTTCGATCGATCTGAAATTTTGATACGATGCATTGTTAGGTCAGACGGGTCCGTGTGCCAAATTTCAGTTCGATCGGATCATGGCAAGTGGGTCATTTTTGACTTCTGTTTTTCCGCCCGCCCGCCCGCCGAGCCCAAGACAGAGAGAGAGAGAGACGGCCGCGAAGTTAATATAAGGGATTTAAAAAAAAATTATCACTCACTATGTGTTCTTGGGCTCAAATGTAGGTTTTTTTTCTAATATGAGCTATATAAAACAGACTCATCATTAAATATCTGATTTCCCGTGTACGTAGGAGCATGAAACTTTGGGAAGTTGTTGAGTACTCTCCCGCAATTATAACATACGAAAAAAAATTAAATTATCAGCTCGATAGGATGCAAATAGACAGTTATGCACGCTTCTACAGAAAACCTTATTTTAAACCCGGGAAAATACGGGGTACTTGCCCTTAGTTATGTATATATATAAGCTTAAATCTATATTGGGAATATTGGGAATTAACCAAACAAACACCCACACAAAAAAAAGAAAAAAGTAGAAAACAACTGCTTACTTCTGCTGTATTTTACGCGTCACATGGAATAGCTACTCCTATTGATTTCATCATAAATTCATTCATTAATAACACAATTAGGTTTCTATTAAGTTTTGCATTATGAATAGCAACATAACGAAATTCTAAATTTTATTCACATATGTAGGAAATAATTGTAAATTGAAATCTAATTTTTCTGTCTTTACTTTACATTTTACGATTTTTTAAAATTTACAGCCATCAGGCAAAAGGGATAATTAAAACATATTCTTAAGCCATGTGCAAGGAAAGGATCAATGGAACAGTCCCATAAAATTTTGTCGGTGTCTATTGTTTCGTTTTCTCGTGATTTTTTAACAAACTGTTGAAACAAATCGAACATAGCAACATACACACATAAAAAACATACAAACAAACAACATCTTAGTTAAAAAATGTAGATATGACCAAAATGTTGCCATTCAAACATCATATGCCAGAGTTCTCTGCTGAAAACACATCAGGTTACCTTATCTTGATGTCAAACATCATATGAACGTTATATCTTGCGGAAATACATAAGCTGACTTCATCTTGTTGTTAAACATCAAAGCATTTTAAACTCTTGTCTAAAACTCACCAATGCAACAACAGTATCAGCTGTTGGAATATTTCGTGGGGTTTTGTTTCAGGAAACACGTTAAACGTACGCCTCTAACATAAAGCTTGCCAATTCTGTTTTCGATTTTCTAATGTAAAGCATGTGACCACTTGATTTTATTTATACAACTTTAATATCTGATGAGAACCTAATGACAACAACCAGTTAAGAAAAAATGTCTGCTCCTTAAATATAAGTATCTCATTATAGAATATAAACTGGGGATTTATTGCAGTAAATAAAACTTTTGAGATGTCTCATACCTCTCTGAACATCTATTCAGAACATACAGAATCTCCATGAAGGTCTTATCCCGATTACATAGTGCCATTTATTACAATTGACATCTTCAAAAATGTGTATGCTTACGTAGTAATTCTGATAACCCTGCAGGAGGAAAGTGAGTTGATGAAATGAATTTAAAAAAAACAACAACGTAATAACACTTTAACTCATTTTGTCCCCAAAATGTGACTAAGAACTGTTATTCTGGGAGGGGGGAGAGTGAGATTTGGTGAAGAAATTGTCCGGGAATACTTAAATTATTCTTTGACTATTCAATCAAATGTATGAAAAAACCATAAACACGGAGAAGACACTATTAAATCACATACTTTTTGTTTACATTGAATGCTGTTATATTTCGTAAAAACTTATTTTCTAAGCAATTTTCAACTCAGTCAGACACATTCAATCGTGTTCGTCCGAGTTCAAAGTTAACAAATGAACGGCCAACTGTATCCCATTGTATTTTTTACTAACGACAAACAATATTGAAATCGCTGATGCTTCAAACTGTACAGAATCTGTTTTATATTTTCTCAGCGGAATCTATAAAAAAATTTGCGCAAATAGAAAAAAAAATATATATATATATAATATTTCTTCTTAAACAACTGTTAACTTAAAAAAAATAATTCTTTTTAATCTCTTCATTTTAATTATTTTTGGGACTGGACTGAACTGACGAAAATAACAACAACTTAAAAAGATTATGGAAAAAACAACAAAAACAGATAAATGCACCACTAAACTTTATACAGCTGACTGTTGTTTTTGAGTTTTATGAATATCAAGTTGGTGTGGTACAACAAAAGTATTGCACCTTACGGATGTAACAAGTCATTGCTACGATGTTTTACTTGATGATTATATTAAAACTGGCACGGGTTCAAAATAGCGACTGTCAAAACAGCGACCGTCATAATAGCGACTTCAAAATAGCGACTGTATCAAAACAGCGACCGTCATAATAGCGACTTCAAAATAGCGACTGTATCAAAAGAGCGACTGTCATAACAGCGACTTCACCGCATAGCTATTATTGTCCAACCGTTTATCTAACACAGTGGTTCCAAACTTTTTGACACAGTTACCTTTATAAAGGACTATCTGACCACATTGCCCCGTTCACCTGACACAGTGGTTCCAAACTTTTTTGGCACACTTACCTTTATACAGGACTATCTGACCACATTGCCTTTTTATTGTCCGATTACATCGGATTGGGGTGGGGGTGGAGTTGGATACGTTTGGAAGGACTTGGTACCTCAGAGGAGTGGTGCATTTATCACAATCATGAATTCGCATTTAATGTTGACTGTTTTTCAATCTATATACTTTTTAGTGGTAATTAATTTTAATTTTAATAATAATAATATTAAACTATATTATATTTATTTTTTTTAAATTAGAAGAAAAAAAAACAACAACTTTACGAGGTAAAGAGAAAAGGGTCGAAACATCCGGGGATCACAAAATCCTGTAGTCGAACTGTCTCTAGCTTAAAAAGCAGCCACACGCCACCTCTGCCCCATACCACCGCAATCCCCCTCAATTAATCGACTGCATCTATGTTTAAATGCTAATCTCTATCGAGCCTTCTGCAAAATATATTTGACTGAAGTAATAGCCGTTATATTTTTTTTAACATAATTTTTTTTAAAATGTGTTCCGAAATTGTGTTTACACTCTTTGCAACACCAACATTTATTTATACACACCTCCAGTTGATTGTATTTAATTTTGCATTAATGGCTTATCATGTCATCCTTTTCTTGATTTTATAAACTCCATTGTAGGCTAGGCAAAGTAAGTTTTTCAAATATTATCACAAGCAAAAGAAAAAAGTCGCTATTTTGATACAGTCGCTGTTATGATGCAGTCGCTATTATGACGGTCGCTGTTTTGACAGTCGCTATTTTGAAGTCGCTATTATGACGGTCGCTGTTTTGACAGTCGCTATTCTGCCCGGATGCCATTAAAACTAGCGTACACCCGTCAAAAATGACGGAAGTTTTCAGCTGAAATCTATTTATTTTATAAAAAATGCATTTTTTAATGGCGCCTACGACACCCACCTTTTTCAAAAGCCCAACTAACTTGTCCTTGTTTGATAAATACGAAATATTAAACTTTCTGAAATGTACACAAAGTATTTTATAATAGGGGTTTGGGGTTGTAGGACGCCTACGGCGCCCCCTTTGTTTTTTTAATTTTATAATTAACCATCATCAAATCCTCTTTTTACATTGATCCCTTTTCCAAAATAAAAATATGAGCGAAAACAATACGGCATATAATATTTTTTTACTGCGCATCTTTAATTTGCACACCTTTTGATGTATTGGTGCAGTAAATTGGTTTTCCCTGCTTTCTAAAATTAGTAGCGTCAGGACAGACTGACTTGCGTGACAATTGCAAATTATGTAGTTTTATATTTTAATGCATTTAATTATCTTTCGTTAAATCTTTTCATTTTAATATTATTTTTTCAAACACTACTTGATTTTTTGTTATTAACAACCCCAACCCCATCCCCCCACCTCCATGACAAAATTTATTTTTTTACAAATTTAAATATTGCTTATGATATATATGTTGTAATATTTCTATCACTTATAATAAGTAATTTAAACAAATTTCAATTCAGTGCCTAGTTTAAATTATTTTTATTTATTTCTCTACAATTCCAGTTGTTCCCCATCACTGCTGTCTTGAGACTGGACAGATGTAACACAACGGATGCCCGCTTGTACATCGTTGTGGAGGCAACAAGTGAAACAGATTTAATTATAGCACAGGTTACAACTTTTGTGACATGGTTTTTATCCAAGAGTTTCGAGCCGACTACAAATAATGTAACTGTCATCCAGCCAACAAAAGGAATATTCCTGAGATTTTCAAATTAACTTCAGCTCCAGATGTTTTTTTTCAAGAATAGTTATTGAATTTACTCCGCTTAAATGATTCCTACCCTTCTCCATCAAGCGACTTATACCAAGGTTTGTATTTTATAGCTGAAATTCTTTATTGGGACACATATTACCTAGGAGGAGATAAGCAAGTAATTATTGCTTGCTTCATTATATGCTATGATAATTGCTTCAATGAAATATATCTTTATTATTTATTTTCAGAAAATGTCACACGATTATTTTACATTTTAACACCACTAAATGATTACACGTATTTCAAAGACTTTCTTTTGACCTATAATAATGAAAATGCAACATATATTTCACTCGATTATAATGTTGTTTTAAGCGAAACCTTTATTTATAGTCAAAAACTTTGCTTTTACTGGTTTTTTAATTAAGTAAATTCTCTTTTTAAATCCCTTATATTAACTTCACCGACTTGTCTCTCTCTCTCTCTCTCTCTCTATCTCTCTCTCTCTCTCTCTCTCTCTCTCTCTCTCTCTCTCTCTCTCTCTCCCTCTCTCTAACTCTCTCTCTCTCTCTCTCTCTCTCTCTCTCTCTCCCTCTCTCTAACTCTCTCTCTCTCTCTCTGTGTCTTGGTCGGGCGGGAGGAAAAACAAAAGTAAATAATATAATGTAAAAAGATGTTTTTTTTTAAAAAAGGACACGCTTTTATTTACATATAGAAAGTGCACTAAAAAGAAGAAAATAAAAATTTTCTATGAAAACAGGTGAAATCGGTGAACCTATCTACTGCACATAAAAGCGTGGGGCGCCCATCGCAAATCATTTCTCATTGCAACTATTCTCTTACATATAGATAACTATTTCTAATTAATGTGATAGTAGCATTTATATGATCAAAGTTGTGAAACTTTTACTGTTTATTAATATTCATACAAATTTGTTTTTATGTTTCGCAGCCTTGTACGCGATAGAGAGATGAGCGCCCCACGCTTTTATGTGCAGTAGATAGGTTTACCGATTTCACTTGTTTTCATAGAAATTTTTTTTATTTTCTTCTTCTTAGGGTACTTTCTATATGTAAATAAAAGCGTGTCCTTTTTAAAAAAAATAATTTTTTCACAATATTTTATTTTCTACTTTTTAGTATCAACATTTTGTTAAATCGATTTTTCTACCTTATCAATTCAATTTAGTCAGTTAAACTTCATTGTCAATAACTTAAATGTGATAGTGGTAAAAAGAAAGATTATTAATTACAAATGTATGTATAATGCAAAAAAACAACATTTTCCCCAAATGAAAATTGAACCTTGTACCCCCATGTCGGCTATCTATCACGTTAATATTTTACCCAGGAAGACTTGATGTTGGTAGTACTTTTTAAACTTATAATAGAAACTCTTTACAATCCACTTTTGACATCAACACATTGAGATCACTTGTATCCCTCTAGGGCGAATTGAGGCGTGGCTCATTGACGTGAGCGATAATATTTTATATAGACAAAAACTAAAAACTAAAAATTCTTTAAATTAATTACGGTACATTCGATCGATCTGAAATTTGCTACAATGCATTGTCATTCAATATCTATCTGTGGTAAAATTTTCAGATCTCTCGGACCATCAGAAGTGGTTTAATTTTACATTACATATTTGTAGGAACGAAGGATGGATGGATGGATACAGCATACAAACAGTTTGACTTAAATAAAAGCGTGTAATAAAAGTGACCCACTGCCCGTGATGCTATCGAATTGAAATTTTTCACATATACTTTTGTCACCTAACAATGCATTGTATAAAAATGTCAGATTGCTCGAAAGTATCTTAAATAAATTAATGAATTTTTAGTTTATCTCTATGTATTTCCATGAAGCCTTCTGCTACAGTTGACCTCCACGGTCGACTGCATTTCACTCCAGCCAGCGATGACCACACCCTTGTGTTTTACAGCAAGGGGAGTTCAGTCACGTTCAGTCTGTAAATGTTTGTCTCGCGTTGCATATTATATTGAACATAATTAATACTTTTAGTTATATCTCATATATAAGGGATTTATAGTCAAAAACTTTGTTTTTACGGGTTGTGTTATTGTTTGTAAAGTTTCTTTAATTTAGCATTGAAAATTGTTACATCTATACATCAGTATTGAGTGCATTTGGCAAGAAATCTCACAAAAACATTTACTGGTTTAATACACATTGGGACGAGATGAAACCTGTCACTGAAGCCAAAAGGAAAGCTCTTATGGCCTACAAGGAAAAGCCTACAACAGACAGCATGCCTTAAAAACAGCCAAGTTGCATGCCCAAAAATTCACACTTCAATGTACCAATAGCTACTGGCTTAACCTCTGCTCCAGCATACAGTCAGCTGCAGACATGGGAAATGCAAAAGCCATGTACGAAAATATCAAAAGAGAAACGTCCAAAGTTGCCCCCCCCTAAGTACAAAAAATGAGAAATTATCCAAGACCAGGCAGCGCAGCTAAAACGGTGGATTGAGCATTATCTGTAACTGTACACAACAGTTACCACAGTCTCAAACACCGCTCTAGATGACATATCCGATATGCCACTCATGGGAGAGCTTGATGTCATGCCCACACAGTAAGAGCTGAGCAAAGCAATTGACTGCCTAGCTTGTTGAAAAGCCCCTGGGAATGATGGTATACCACCAGAAGCTCTAAAGAGTGGCAAGACAGCTTTACTCCAACCACTGCACGAGCTTCTGTCTCTCTGCTGGGAGCACGACTACATCCCCCAGGACCTAAAGGATGCAAATATAGTGACACTTTATAAGAACAAGGGCGATAGAAGTGACTGCAATAACTATCACGGCATTTCACTCCTTAGCATACTAACACGATTGCAGAGTTTAGCCTCCCGAGTTTATCCATAATTTCAGTACGGTTTCCGGGCTGGTCGGACTACCATAGACGTGGTGTTCTCCATACGCAGCTTCAGGAAAAATGCAGAGAGAGCAGATGCCATGGTACATTGCCTTTGTGGATATTACGAAAGCCTTTGATTTAGTCAGTCGCAACGGGCTAATCAAAATCCTGGAGAAAAAAAAATCAGCTGCCCCCCCACACCTACTCGCCATCATCAGTTAGTTCCATGAAAATATACAGGGCACAGTGCAGTTCGATGGAGCTACGTCAGAAGCCTTTCCAGTCAGCAGCGGAGTTAAATAAGGTTGTATACTCGCACCAACACTGTTCGCAATATTCTTCTCTGTACTGCTTTGATACGCATTCAAGGATAGCAGTGATGGAATCTGGTTACACACCAGCGCTGATGGAGGACTCTTCAACACTGCCCACCTCCGAGCCAAAACCAAAACGACAGATGTCCTGATTCGTGAGCTATTCTTTGCGGATGATGTGGCACTAACAGCACACACAGAAACTGGTTTGCAACAACTCGTGTCAAGCTTCTCCAACGCCTGAAAAGATTTTGGTCTGCAAATCAGTTTGAAAAAGACAAAGATCGTGGCTCAAGTCATATGTTCTCCTCCTACCATCAATATCGACAATGAAAACTTGGAGGTTGTGGACAAGCTTCACCTACTTGGGGTCCAAGGTCTCCATTACACTGTCTATCGAGGACGAAATAAACAGTAGAATTCGCAAGGCAGCTGCCACAACGGCTAAACTAAATAAACGGGTCTGGCAAAACACCAAGCTAACGGAGTAAACCATACTGTGTGTATATCGAGCCTGCGTCATCAGCACGCTGCTATACGGGAGTGAAACATGGACCACTTATACATCCCAAGAACGCAAGCTTAATAGCTTCCACCTGAGGTGCCTGTGTCGCATCCTTGGTATTAAATGGCAAGACAAAGTGCCAAATAATGAGGTCCTGATACGTGCCAATACCCAAAGCATGTTCTCAATCCTTAGTGAAAGACGCATGAGATGGCTAGGACATGTAAAAAGAATGAGCCCTGGCCGCATCCCCAAGGACCTCCTATACGTAGAACTGGCTTCGGGAAAGAGGAAGACAGGTCGCCCAAGTCTGCGAGATAAAGATGTCTGCCAAAGGGACATGAAAGCAGCCAGAATACGCACAAGCGACTGGGAGTGTAAGGCAGAAGACCAATTTACGTGGCGCACAGTTGTAAAAGAGGGCGTCATAGTAGCCGAGGAACGAAGAATGGAGGAGGCTACAGACAGAAGAGCTAGGAGAAAGGCCAACACATTAGGAAGCACAGAACTCATGTGCAAAGGCTGTGGTAAAGACTGTCACTCAAGGATAGAACTGCATAGCCACTCGAGGAAATGCAACCCAACACAACGGTGATGCACCATCGTTTTGCGAGACTGAAGGATGCCGATATACAGCAAGGGGAGTTCAGTCACGTTCAGTCTGTGAATGTTTGTCGCGCGGTGGGTATTATATTGAACATAATCAATACTTTTAGTTATGTCTCATATATAAGGGGATTTATAGTCAAAAAATTTGTTTTACGTTGTTGTGTAATTGTTTATAAAGTTTCTTTAATTTAGTATTTAAAAATTTTGTTAATTTTAATTGATTTTAGTTTCCTTGGAACATTCTCATCTATTATTGATTTTAGATTTGATTTATATACTTCCAAAATTCTTCTCGTGAATGTTCATTCTCTGTTGGGTCGAGCCGTTAAGCTCTTAGGACCCGGTTCATTTTATCGCATGCGAGCCTCATCAAGCGGGCATCGCCTTAGAGGTTCTTCTCTGCAGGTACCGTGACTTCCATTTCCAAATCCTCGCACAGCTCGGGGCACTCTTCGAGTACGTGGGCCACCATCTCCTCCGGGTGGCCACAGAGCCGACAGGCCAGTTCCCTTCTGATGTTGAATTTGTACAAGTAGCTTTGTGTGGGACAATGTTCAGTTCTCATTCTAGTTATGAGCGTCTGATTGCTATGTCCCATTTCCCACCAGGGTTCGCTTTTGCTCGGTCGCGGCATGTACTGGTAAACTTTTCTGGCCGTGCTTCCAGACGCCCAGCCCTGTAGCCATTTCTCTCGGAAATGGTCTTTAAGCCACGATCTGACCCGCAGCTGGTTCATCGGGCGGTCGGGTTGAGGCTGAGCTGACCGATCTCTCGCTAACTTATCGACCCTGTCTGAATGAGGCTCGCCACTGTGCCCAGTGATATACTGAAGGACTACTTCTACTGGGCTATTTGTGTTGTATTTACTTAGAATTTTGTTTGGAAATTGGCCTCTGCTTTGTGTAATTTTATTATATTTCATTTATTCCAGAGATAAAATATTCTTCTAGGTTTCTTACATATAAATCAATACAGAAGATTATTTCGCTCTACGTGATTATTTACCTTTGCAATATATATTTTTCAAAATTTTCTTTTGTAGTTAGGAGACCAGCCATTTCCCTAATCACTCTCTTTTCTTATTTCCATACAGAATAATTTTTAAAAAAATCAAAATTTAAAATATTATTTCAGGTACCGCCTCTCGCTGTCCTTCTTGGTATCATGAAGAGACCACAAGTAGGTGTTAACACTCGTCCGGACATAGTCCATCGCAATAAGGGAAACACGATACCACTGCAACGTAGGAGACTATGTAGAGGAATTAGAAACATTGCATACTAAAATAATTGTAGTATTCTTAATTGTTTTTAAATACCAATTTTTTTCATGGTGATTTCATGGGAATTTTAATTTAACATTTTTAAAAGAGTTTTTTTGGTTTTATATCATCTTAACTAATATATTCGGATTAATTTAAACTGAAATAAAATAGGAACTATTTGACAGGCAGTAAATTGGTTATAATTAAGTAAAACATTGATCAAAGTTATACAATAATAATAATAAGTTTTCTTTGCAATATGCCTTGCATAGTATGTATTTCTCAAAGAGATAATAAAACAATATCTATGACGTATTAACATTGCTTTGAGAGAACAAAATCAGGCTCATGAATTGTATCATTAAATAACCTAAAGGCCTAAAGGGCGTTAACCTGTTGGATGCCCGTATAAACATTCAATTACTTCCCTATTCTAAAAACATTGAATCATTTCCCTTGTCTGAGAAAGTTTTTCAACTTCTTGTGAAGACAAACTTCCTACATAAGCTACCTTAGTCTGGGCTGCTCATATTGTAACTGATTGAATTTTTTTAACATCTAAAGCTCGTCGTCTCTAATATAAGAACTTAAAGGGAAAATGACATAATACGCGAATGATATTTTTGCTAATAGATATTAACTTTGTGTTTTTTTAGTCACTGAGTCAATTAGTGAGTCAATCCGTTAGTCAATCATTGAGTCAGTCAGTGAGTCAAACAGTGACTCAATCAGTGATGAATCATGTATTCAATCAGTGAGTTAAACAGTGAGTCCATCGGTTATTCCTTCAGTGAGTCAATCAATGATTTAAACAGCTAGTCAATCAGTGAATCAATCAGTGAGTCATTCAGTGATTCAATCAGTTAGTCACTCAATGATTTAAAATTTAAACAGTCAGTCAATCAGTGAATCAATCAGTGAGTCATTCAAATAGTCAATCAGTGAGTCACTCAATTATTTAAACAGTCAGAAATCAGTGAATCATTCAGTGAGTCATTCAGTGAGTCAATCAGTGAGTCAATAATTGAGTCAGCCTGTCATGAGTGTTTTTGTATATATAAAATATATGTCCTCTTTCCTAATTCATTGACTCTTTAACGCTAAATAAATGACCAAGCTAGTTCAATGAGCGATATGAAATAGATACAAACACAAACTTTCTATTAAAACTATAAAAATATATTATTATATTTCTGATATATAATTAAAGATAAGTGTTTATTAGAAAATTTAGTCATATGGTTTTACTCGTCTTTTGTTGATCCTTAACCTAAAATGTCATTTTGTACATATAAATATTGTTTCTTTAAGGAATGGTTAATTTTAATTTCAAATCTCACATTGTGGAAAATAGGACAAACGTTACGTTGTTCAGATGTGCATATTTGGTGCCAGGAAAAAGGTAGTCAAAGGGTTTGGGGTAATTTTCTTTGGTTTAAACAAATGTTATCTTATCTTATATGTTGCAGACGCTACTTCTATACAGAAGATTATTGCGTCATACGCTTATCTATGGTTTGTGTTTAGTCCTGCATTCTTATTAGAGTTTTAAATGTTGATAAATTGTTGGCTTTCCAGGTTTCTTCAGGCAACCCATTCCACGCCCGAATTCTTGACGGGAAGAACGAAAATTTGAATGAGTTTGTTCTTGCATACGGAATAAGAAAGGTGTTTTTATCCTTATGTCTATCTGAGGTTTGTATTATGTTATCTTTGTGGTGTATTTATCATTACATAGGGTTGTAATTATAAAGTGATAACCTTGATTTGTGATTAGCTAATAATTTTATATGCAGACTACAGTTGTCTGACTTGTCATGAGAATATTTAGCTCTTGTACAAAATTTAATAATAATAATAGTATCCAAAGCATTAAAAAATCAATAAGAAAAACACCACACCACAAAAGAAAAGTAAAGACATTTAAGATCCATAACAAAGCCACAAAAAAAATCAGAAAAATATTTTGAACGTATATTTTTTTTACAGAAACAGTTTATGTGGGAAAATTGTAATATGCAATTGAAATGAACAAATAAAGGTGAACTTCGTGAGTACTTCATTTCATATTTAATTTTAACAATTAAATAATTATATGACACTTTTATTACAGAACAATCTTACGAGTTATGTAATTCAAAATTTATTTAAACTATACAAATAGTCGACAGTGTGACGTGATTTGACTTTATTCAATCTTCTTTAATGTTGCCAACAGGTTAAAAGGTAACGACGTAACTCACCTAGTATCCGATTTCGCGCGCATGATTGAATTCCCTGTTTAGCTAACATTATTGAACAATAAGAATGCAATGGGATTTTTCATATTTTTAGGTGTAATTCGGGGGGGGGGATTGAAAATTTTAATGTAATATTGCTGAATGACATGTGAAATAATTGTTTCTATTTTCTAATATTCATGAGTAATTTGTAAGATCATTTATTTTTAGTTTAGCTGATGTCGCATTATGACTTCCAACACCTACCCCCTGCTCCACTTTTGCTAGCCCAACAAATCGTGTTCATAAACTTTTGATTTCCAGCGAGGTAAAATAAAACGGTTCCTTGGGACTCTTGCTACAAGCTTCTAATAAATAGTTAAATAAAATTCTCGGGATTGACTCGCCTACGGCTTCCTGGTAAGAATAAGATGCGTATAATGTTCCTCCCGAGTGTCAGTGGTACTTCCATCAAATTATGCCATCTCACGATTTTACCTTCGCAATCGACAAGCTCAAATTTTGACCTAGCTGTCACATAAACTCACTTTTTACACGTTTTTATTTAAGTCACACTGTTTGTATGTTGTATTTTGTATCCATCAAATCTTGTCACGTAAAATTAAACCACTTTTGATGGTCCTAGAGATCTCAAAATTTTACCACAGATAGATCGTGAATGACAATGCATTATATCAAAATTTCAGATCGATCGAATGTACCGTAATTAAATGAATGCATTTTTAGTTTTTAGTTTTTGTCTATCTATCTATATATAGAATTCTCTTCTTCGGACCCTGCGAGACACCACGACGCAAGTATGTGCAAACGAGCATGACGAATGACCCTCGCTGGGGTCAACTAATCACTGTAGGCAAGCGTGGTGGGATGAAAAAAAGGGGGGGGGTGGGAATGGGAGTGGGTTCACTTGCCGTTCAGTTGCATTGTTCCTTCACAGAAAACGTGAGATTCGTAGTGTACTGGTTATCACGTCCGTCTCATACGGCGAAGCCGGCGAAAACATTTTTTTAAAAATTTTAAATAAAATGAACAAAAAAAGTTTTTTTTAAAAAGGTGAGGCCCAGCTGCAGTGAGTAATGCAGAATCTCGCATGAAAAAGTAGAACATCATTTTTTAGTCACAAACTAATTAGTCACACATGCGGACTTAGAACTCAGAAGTTTTATTGATATTTATTGTGATCGATTGTGGGATTTAATGTGAGATATAAAATTTGATCAACTAAAAAAAAGCTCCGTTCAATGTTGCACCAATTCCTTCACCAGGTAACTGTCTGTTTCTATTGGTCGCATATTTCGTTCATGGATGAAGTTGTTGCTCTCCAATTTGGCTTCATGGCTGTAATGTTTGTTTCTCAACATTGGTATAACTTCGGCGATAACTTCGGCGACGAGCTCTACGTTGTTCTCAGTGACGGTAACGTACTCATACACTCTCAACAATATGCTCAGTACATGAATACTTCAGGAGTATATGGTGACAAAGCAGAAATGGTGGCGATGTACGAAATACTTCCCAAAAATGCTTCGGTGGTCCCCAAACGTTCACTCGCGTTGTTCCCATTTGTTCGTGCTACTGTTTGTGTCCGTTCTCCCCCTCCCCTTTTTTTTGCGCTATCTATGAGCAAGTCTGCGGCGTATGTTACGCCGCGGGGCGTCTAGTATAAAATAATCACTCACGTCAATGAGCCACGCCCCGATTCGCCGTAGAGGTATACAAGTAATCTCAATGTGTTGATGTCAGAAGTTTAAAAAGTTTAAAAAGCACTATATTAATCAAGCCTTGCTGGCCGAAATATTAACGAGATCGATTGCCGACACGGAGGTACAAGTTTCAACTTTCATTAGGGGAAAATGTTGTTTTTTTTATACATAAATTTGTAATTAATAATCTAATTTTTATACTAAAAAGTAGAAAATAAAATATTATTTTTTTTAAAAGGACACGCTCTTATTTACATATTTACATATTTACATATTTACAAAAGAAGAAAATAAAAAATTTAATCTGTAAACCTATCGACTGCACATAAAAGCGTGGTGCCCTCATTACAACTCGCTATCATGTACAAGGCTGCGAAACATAAATACAAGTTTATATGAATATTAATAAACATTAAAAGTTTTACAACTTTGATCATATACATGCTACTATCATATTAATTAGAAAATTTTTTTCTAAATGCAAAAGTGTAGTTGCAAAAAGAAATGAGTTGTGATGGGCGCCCCACGCTTTTATGTGCAGTCGATGTGTTTACAGATTGAAATTTGTTATTTTCTTCTTTTTTAGTGAACTTTCTATATGTAAATAAAAGCGTGTCCTTTAAAAAAAAGATTTTAAAAATATTTTATTTACCTAGCTATCACATAAACTCACTTTTTTAACTAGCTGTCACATTGGCTCACTTTTTTATTTTGATTGCAGTTGACCCAGGCCTCAAGTAAACTCACGGTTGAATTTGGCGTCACTTAAGCTAACGAGTTCACCCAGTGCTGTAGCGAGGGGGGGGGGTTGGCACTTCTTTTTGTTAGGGAGGCAAATTCATCGTCATTAATTAGCTTATAGGAATGGACATTTTTTTAAAGTAAGTGTAGCTTTTATTTAAAGTAAAAAGCAAATAAGAAATTAATCCCCCAAAAAATAATAATAAAGGAACTATCAAAAGATATGTGAGAGCTTCTAGTGTCAAAACTTTATATTCCATATTGGTTATAAATATGTTCTGAAACGAATGCTACAGAACTAAAAAAATCCAAGAGGTTCAAGAAGAACGTTAAAGTGACACTAATCTGCTGGTAACTTTATTGTTTATTTAAAATTTAAAGCGACTCATTTTGTATAAACGAAAATTAATGTACCCTATTAATTTCAAACATGAGCAAATTGAATCCTCTATGCGGAGCTTTGTTGGGGGCAGCAACTAATTCCACGTAAATAATTAGCTTAGAAAATGAAACCAATTAAAGTAAAGTTTAATAACAGAAAAGAAAAGCTAAGGACAAATTTATAAAAGAAATTAATAAACTTTTTATTATTATTAAAATACATGAACATTTCTAATGACAGATCTTCAAACTCCATTATGAATCTAAAGTCTTCTAATGAAGTGAAGAACCCAGGGGCTGATGTAGTATAAGAAAATTTACACTGATGTGCTGTTTCCTATAATTGATTCAAGTTTGTCAATCACTCCTCTTGTAGAAGCGAAAATTGCAGTATCCATTAAATTAAAATAACCAATTAAATTTTAACAACATACATTGACATTATTGCTATAAATGCTAAAAATAAATTGCCCAAACCTACAGATGAAAATTAGCGATTACTTTAATTAGAGCGATCTTGAGAGTGTGTCCAACATATAAAAATTAACTTTTCAAAATTAGACAAGGACTTTACACCAAAATAGAGATCAGACGGGTAACGAAAGTATGATATTAACGTAATTTTTTTTACTGGACGACACTTGTTTGCATACTAGTCTTATTGTGGCTTATTCTCATAACGCATAATTATTTTAATTTGAAACTTCTTTTGTTTTGTGCCATAAACAAATATAATGAACAAAATTGCATAAATCTGGCTTAAAACAAATCCGAGTGTAGCCAATCATCAGCTAGTGCTCAACTCTGCCATGGTTGTTTTTTGTTTTGTTTTTGTTTTTGTTTTTTTGTTTGTTTTTTGTTTTTTTGCTTGGAATGAAAAAGAAATCGGATTTTAAAATAATAGACTTTTAAAAAATAACAACGATGCTTAGTAAAAGAAAACAAAACAAAGTGGCAAGAAATTCTTGTTAGCATGATAATATTTTTAAATCCTGGCAAAATAGATTTTAGCTTTTCGCAGTCAGAAAGTGATTATGACTAATGTAAATATAGGCTATATTTTTGGAACCTACGCATCTTCTAGCAAAGTACGATCCAGTGCTTTGAGAGCATCATGTGAAAAGTGGTAAAAAAAATTGTCACCTCAAATTAAAAATAAGCTTATTTAGTTACAAGATACCAAACATTATTTTTTTCCCATTGCATTCGACAGCTGTCAATATATTTGAAAATTAATGAAACAAGTTCAGTTGTGTGATATGTAATGATTGAAAATCATAAACAAGACTTTGTAGAATCTTTTAATAATTTATTTGAAACAAAAAATGAATCTGCTTACGATGTATATTGTTCGTGGTGGACGGGGGGGGGCGGAGGGACTAGGTTCTGCCAGTGTGTCATATACCTACGCTACGCCGCTGAGTGGACCTTGATATCATACAAGCACATAATAAAAACTTGGCGTCACACAATCTCACGAAGTGACCAATGTTCCCTTTAAGCTGTACGACTTCGCTGCCACGCAGTTATCGGACTGACACTGCACAACAGTTTAGAATTACCGCTCAGCAAATTTTGTAAAATATATACAAAACATGCATGCTGTTCAACTTTGCAAACGAATATTTTTACTTTACACACGGAACAATGAATCGTAGAGGAAACATTGGATATGACATTAGCGTCATTCAAGCTCATGATATGACCTTGGTGTCATACAAGCTCATATGACCTTGGCGCCACATAATCTCACGATTTGATCTTGGAGTAACAAGCTAACGATATCAAATTGTTTGTGCGTATGTGTATGTGTATTCGCATCATGAGTGTGTGTGGGGGTGGGAAGGGAGCCCAAAGTTAATTCCTCTAAGAGCTTTTCAAATATTCACTAGAATTAATCGATAACTCGTAATTGATATACTGCGAAATAAAGCTCTCTTTAAAATATCGTGAGATGAAATGGTATTTCATAACCTTTTAATGAGATATGCATATAGGATTTGGGTTTTGTTTTTCTTTCTTTTAGCCCATAATGAACAGGAAGTTTAAAAAAAAATTGTGACAATAAAACGGAAGATTTTTAAAAATATTAACAAAGCGTTGAATATATCATTTGCTAAGATATTCATCCCCGGAACGAGTTTCACCCGATGAAATTTTAGAAGATTAATATCTGAGTTTTTAATGAGTTCTTACATCCCCATCCACATCTCCTTTTCACACTAAGTCTCAGGAGAGCGATCCACGCATAAATGAAGGTAGCATTACACAATAAGAAAACGCTAACATTTCAGGTATTTTAAAAAATATATACATCTAGTGACAGATCTGAAACATAACCTTACATCTTGTGACAGATCTGAAAGATAAAATATATATCTTGTGACTGATCTGAAACACATCATATTTTGTGACAGATCTCAATATGAACTCACATCTTGTGACAGATTTAAAACACAACATCACATCTTGTGACATATCTCAACATAAACTCACATCTTGTGAAAGATCTCAGCATGACCTCACATCTTGTGACATATTTGAAACACAACATCACAACTTCTGACAGATCTCAACATAACCTGACATCTTGTGACAGATCTCAACACAACCTCACATCTTGTGACAGATTTTTAACACAACATCACATCTTGTGACAGATCTCGACCTAACCTCACATATTGTGACAGATCTCAGCAAGACCTCACATCTTGTGACAGATCTCAACATAACCTGACATCTTGTGACATATCTCAACATGACCTCACATCTTGTGACATATTTGAAACACAACATCACAACTTGTGACAGATCTCAACATAAACTCACATCTTGTGACATATTTGAAACACAACATCACATCTTGTGACAGATGTCAACATAAACTCACATCTTGTGACATATTTGAAACACAACATAACATCTTGTGACAGATCTCAGCATGAACTCACATCTTGTGACAGATTTGAAACACAACATCACATCTTGTGACACATGTCAACATAAACTCCCATCTTGTAACAGATCTCAACAAAACATCACATCTTGTGACAGATCTCAACATAAACTCACATCTTGTGACAGATCTGAAACATAACTTTATATCTTGTGACTGATCTGAAACACATCAAATCTTGTGACATATCTCATCATGACCTCACTTAGTGTGACATATCTCAGCATGACCTCACATCTTGTGACAGATCTGAAACACAATATTACATCTTGTGACAGATCTCAACATAAACTCACATCTTGTGACAGATCTCAGCACGACCTCACATCTTGTAACAGATTTGAAACACAACATCACATCTTGTGACAGATCCCAAGAGAAACTCACATCTTATGACAGATCTAAACATAACCTCACATCATGTGACACATCTCAACAAACCTCACATCTTGCGACAGATCTGAAACATTACCTCACATCTTGTGATAGATCTGAA
Source organism: Ampullaceana balthica (assembly GCA_944989445.1). NCBI lineage: Eukaryota > Metazoa > Mollusca > Gastropoda > Lymnaeidae > Ampullaceana > Ampullaceana balthica. Next base: position 142,993 of record CALYLW010000771.1, on the reverse strand, counting down.
ACATTGCCTCACATCTTGTGACAGCTCTTAGCATAACCTCACATCTTTTGAAATATATCAACATAACTTTACATCTTATGACAGATTTGAAACACAATATCACACCTAGTGATATATCTCAACATAAACTCACATCTTGTGACATATGTAAAACACAACATCACACCTAGTGATAGAATCTCAACATTACCTCACATCATGTGACAGAACTGAAACGCAACTTCATATCTTATGACATATATCAACATAACATCGTCTAAATTATTTCGATCTTAACCTCACATCCAGGACTAATCCTAAATTCACAAATTGCCACACCCTCGATAGATTGATTATGTTAATAGCGTTCTCACTATGCCCAGTCTCCATCAACACCAACCCCTCCCCACGCACACAAGCTACTTGCCACATATGATCAACTTCAAACACTCAGTGATATAGACAATAAAAGCTGAGATCTTCCATTGAGCAAGCCCATTAAATCCCTTCATGTCGAAACCAACCACAGAAGAACAAATGAATACATAGACGAATTGTTATCGTTATTCAAAATAATTAATATTTCCCTTTAAAATACCGATGGACGTCTTCTTCAGAATCCATCACCAAAACCAGTTTTGAACATTTGTATCAGCCGGCAAGCTTCACAACACTCAACTGATTTTAGTTAGTTGTTATGTTGTTTTCTTTTCAATTATAGTTTCGTTTCTCATTATGGCTTTAAGAACATGCTCAGATTTTTCAGCGATGACTTGGATTGTTCTACTATCCCTCGGTAATTACATTTTAAGATTTTTGTATTTGATATTTTAAAAGGAATTTTGTAATCATTTTAATTTATGTTTAATTTTTTTAAAGGATCTTCTCTTCATCTTTTAATCTTTGTAATTTCTTTTTGATTGTAGGTGTCGACATTTAAAAAAAAATTTAATTATGTTTCATACGTGGGAAATTTGATATTGTCTTTTTTATTTCGTATTGTTACTGTGATAATTCTAATTTTGCTGATTATAACTTACAACTATATGCTTTTTTATATTCGTAATATTACTTAGCGGAGGGACTGTGCTGCCTAAAGAGTTTTATTATGTAGATTAAAATATACCAATAATTATTTTTAAGTATCTCTGTGTATATGACGATTTCCGTTCGGTCTTCTGGTTGTAATATAACTAAATTTAGTGCTGAGCTTACTCTCGACTATGCTACTTATAGTTCGTAAGAACTATACTTATGGAAAATTTAACTTTCTAATATTGAAGCAATGTTAAGTAAGATAAAGAGCGAAAAAGAACTAAACAATCAACTCGAAGTTGATTTAATTTAATTTAAAAAACCGCATAGTTAAATATCTCTTAAAGTATTGATCCGGCGTAGCAAGGGATAGCATACGGAATAAAACACATGTATTCTTTCATACGCTAAAATACAGGGGTCGGGAAACTTTTTGTCTGAGAGAGCCATAAACACCACATATTTTGAAAAGAAATTCTGTGAGAGCCATACATTATGTTTAAAACTAAAAATTCGAGTAAATGTGAGCATGTGTAAGGGGCCGTCCATAAATGACGTCACATGATGTTGGCCGATTTTTCACCTCCCGCCACAAAAACTTAGACCTCTCCCCCGTCCAGTATGACGTCGCAAAGCTTTGCCGCCCCCCCCCCAAAAAAAAAGTATTTTTTTATTTCAAAATTACCATGTTTCAAATCACTCTTTTGTCTTTTAAGTATGTATTTAGTGTAAGGCTGCACTTTAATATCGCAACACGCGTGAAGCCATAAAAACGTCATTAAATCAATTGTAAGATATCAAATATTTAATTGGAAATTTTATTTAAATTTGCGCGTTTTGATGTGACGTCACATTTCTTAAATAACCCCTCCACCTTGTCACAAATGTGTGACCCCCTCCCCTTAGGTGCGTGGCGTCATTTATGGACGGCCACTCATTTCAACACTAAAATTGAAAAATAATTAGGTATCATAATTCTTTTTAATGACATTGTTATGCTGTTGCTAATCAATAATGAGTATTTCTTACAATTAATGCGGTTTTTTTTATATTAATTTTTTAATATATTTTATATGCAATTAATATTTTTCATAATCCAACATTTGTCTGCGAGCCAGATGCAGCCATCAATAGAGCCACATCTGGCTCGCGAGCCATGGTTTCCCGACCCCTGCGCTAAAAGAACTTAAAGGGAAAAAAGTCAAATAAAACAATTTTTTTAAAAATTCAATATAACATAAATTAAAAATTTATTTTAATTACAATTAGTTACATTATATAAATGTCTCATTTACCGATAGAATCACATACCTAAATTATTGCTGTTTCACTAAGGGATGCAATCTTTTTTTATTCCCGTTTACTTATTAAACATTTAACCCACCCATTTTTAAAATCCTTTATATTAACTCGTGGTGTCTGTGTGCCGAAAAATCTTTGGATCAATTTTTAACCCACTTTGCCGTACGCTAGCGAGCTGAAATTTTGCAGGCAGACTCGTGGCTACAATAAAAATGATTTATCAAAATTTCCCATCGATCGAATGTACTGTAAGTAAATTAATGAAGTTTTAGATTATCTCTTGGTATCTTTATGTAGCATGTAAATTTGTGTGCTAGACTGTCGCGGTATTGTATTATATTGCACAACCTTTTTAAGATTTTCCTGTCGCGCGGTGAGGTGCGTAGTATAGTGACCATACTTTAAAAATAAAGATATATTCCCGATCTGTAAATGTTTATGCTAGTCTGTCGCGTGGTGATCATTATATTAAACATGTTTTACGAGACATAACTAAAATTATGGATTTTTGGATTGTCGTGCGATTCGTATTATAATGGACATACTTTTCGTTAAATAAAAAGGCTTTATAGTCAAAAACTTTGTTTTTTACGTTTTTTTCAATTCCTCTATGTGCTTATGGATGTTAGATATCTCATTTGCTAAGTTTTTCTAGAGATATATCTATCCATTTCAAACTTATTTGAAAAAAAAATTTTTTAAAGAAATTTATTTTTGTAACCCGACTTGAATTGAGTTTAATTTGATTTAGAATCTCAATTTGGTTATCAGTTTAATGTGTTCTAAGTTTTGTTTTGGATCCATTCGTCATTCTAGTAGCCAATGATTATTTTTATTTACCTAATGTAAGAGAATGCGAAATTACTGTATATTACTTAAAGTTCACTGTGCTTAACATTTGTAAGTAACGTTTTAGGAATGAGCCAGCAATATTAAAGTCTTCTTTTTAAATGAAAGGTTGGAATATTAGTGACTAGTGAGTTAGGATTAGTCTTTGATTTGTATAGAAATGAAGGCCACTAAATGAATAATTAAATCATCCAGAGTAATTAAAATACAGATATTACGTAGATATCCAACTTTTTAAAATCCATGATACTCTTTTGTTGAAAATTGTATATCTTTTTGTTATAGATTTTAAAACAAAATCTAAATCTTTACTTTATATTACGCGTGAGTAGTTTTTACTTGGAGCATTGCTTTCTTTATGAAATGGACTCCCTGTTTCAATGGTGTGGTTTATTAAATTATGAGCAAAAAAAATAAATTTTCATATTTTATTCTCAAATGTACCATATAAGTGACATTCTCTTTTGTGGTCAAGCTCTACACTATTATGACCCGGCTCGTTGTTTTACTTGCAAGCCTCATCTAGCAGCCATTGCCATTAAGATACTTTTACACAATTGTTGGAAAAAACCTGTACAAATCCTTGATCAGTCTCGGGCACTCGGTGAACAAGGGTTCAACATTTTTCTCAGCGTGGCACATATTCGGGATCCAATATCCCTTCTCGTTTTAAACTTATGCCCCGTGTGGGGCAGTGTTCAGTCTTCATCTTGGTGCTGAGTGTCTGATCGCTATGAGATAGTTTCCACCAAGGGGCTCGAGGCTAGCATGGACTGGTAAAATTTTCTGGCCGTGTCTCCAGATGCCCAGCCCTGAGTCTATTCTATCGGAAGTGATCCTTGAGCCACGGTCTGACCCCCAATCGTACAAAGACTGAGCGCAACCTTCTGTCGTCAATAAATCGGCCCTGTCTACCTGCGGCCCATTGACTTAACCAGTAATTACCTTAAGGCTTCTCTACAATCAAATACCAGAATTAAACCTACTGTCTCTAAAGTTAGACTGATTGTCTTTTCCTTCTGAGTGGATCAACCCAAGGTCTCGAGCAAAAAGCCGAGATTCGATGAAGACAACTATGGTTAGAAAGACCTTTCTCTTAGCTAGGTGTCAGCGCACTTTTTAAAGACCCTATTTGGATTGCCACCAGCTTTGCATTGTGGCTGGTAGATGCTTTTCCACACGGTCTAGACAGTTTATAAGACCACAGGAAAACAATGATATATATGTATCTAATTATTTGTTTTAAAAGCTATATATATATATATATATATATATATATATATATATATATGGGCTGTTATCGATTAATTTAAATTTAATCGTTAACTTTTGAAAATTAACGATTAATTAATCGTTAATTTCGATTAAAGCTAAAAATAAAAATTCATGACGTCATTAAACTTATCATTTCAAGGGATGTAACAAAAACAGGTAATTGGCATTTTAAAAATGTTATTGAGTTATTTCCCCTGTCTTACAGACATCTATATTTTGAACTAAATTGTATTTTTTAAAATCCACACAAAAAATTGAAATCAAAGTTATGCATACAATGGAAAAAATGTCTAACTCCAATATTAACAATGGAAAATATGGCTAACTCTCATTTCTCAAGTGTTATTTCAAGCCACTTGACATGAAGGTCCAATGAGACGCGTTCTTGTAAAAAAAATATATATTTGAAAACTAATTACAATGTTAATTTTAAAAAAAAATTAAAAGAGAATCGGGATTTGTAATAAACATATTAAAAGTTTTACTTTACCTTAAGATTTAACTATAAAAATTAAAAAAAATTTATATAAATTTTAAAAAAATATTTATCAATAAAAATAACAAATTAAAGTTTAGGCACTTGGGTGAAAATTTCAAATTAATTTTTAAAATATTAAAGCAATACAGCCGTGTAGAGCTGTAAAACATTAGAAATTTATAAGAATTACAAATTAGCGCAGTAATAGCTAAAATACAACATATAATAATGCATTTAATAAATTAAAAATGTAAGTTCTCACGAGAAAATTAAATTACGCTGTGAAATAATATACGTGTAGAAACTGCAGGATTAACAATTAATAAATCATAATATTACGCGGGAGAAGTTTGTACGTAAAAAAAAATATTATTAATTATTAATAATAAATTATTTATTTATAATTTTTGTCAACAATATTATAAATAGTTTCTTTAATTTTAATAGAGTTTTTATCGATTAAAATAATTTTAATCGCTAAAAAAATTTAACGATTAATTTCTCGATTAATCGTTAATTTCCGCAGTCCTTTTATATTTATATATATATATATATTAGGGCTGTTAACGATTAATTTAAATTTAATAATTAACTTTAGAAAAAATAACAATTAATTAATCGTTAATTTCGATTAAAGCCAAAAACTAACATTTATGACGTCATAAGTAACACTTATTAAACGTTCTTGTTAAAAATCTAAATAACACTGTTATGTATCCTTTATATGTCATCTTTTAACCAACTACGCCAAAAGATAAGCTTGTTGACATTATTTGGTTCAAGTGATGAGCAGGTCTAATTGACAATATAATATCAACGGCTATCTGTGTTCATTAAGTTTCCATTATTTTAGAGGGTTAATGAATTCATGAACTTTCATCTCCAATGTGTAGCGCTCTAATTCATCAGAAGAGTTGTCGTCATTTTCTGTCTCTGAGTCAGACTCCATTACTGCCATTAGATTAATATGCTTTTCATTTGGTTTGATAAGTAGGCGAAGTGTTAGAACCTTGGTAGGCAAACTTTATCAACACTTTGAACATTCCCGTCAGTCAATAGTTTAAAATCAAAATGTTCATGTAATCTTCTGGAAATTTTTAATTTATTGGCCGCTATTTATTAATTTTTTTTTACTTTTTGACTCCCAATAATTTGTAAGTGATGGGTCGATTAACCGTAAAAAAATAATTTAATCGTTAAAATTTTTTAACGATTAATCTTGAAATTAATCGTTAATTTCCGCAGCCCTAATATATGTATAGTATAAGTATATATAGTATATATATATATATATATAGTATATATAGTATTTAAGCAAACAAACAAACACACACACATACACATACAACAAAGAAAAAAGAAGAAAACAACTGCTCAGTTCTGCTGTACTTTACGCGTAAGACTATTTGAGTTGGGTTATTAATTTCCGCATAAAATTCGTTCATTAATTACAAAATTAGGTTTCTATCAAATTTCGCATTATTAATAACAACATAACGAAATTCTGAATTTCATTCACATATGTAAAAAATAATTTTGACCATGCAATGTGTGAAAAATGTAACGAAATCTTTTAACTCATCGAAGAAGTAGAGTACCTTCTGTATAGCAGAAGCGTCTGTAACAAATAAAGATAAGAAGAAAATTCAACGTACGAAAAGGCCACTGGTTTTGAGCACAAAGCCAAACTAAATACATGGGGACACACACACAAAATGGAAGATTTTAAAGATCCAATAAACTAAGAGTTAAAGTAAACAAAACATTTGAATCATAAACATTGTAACCTTAAAATATACCACATAAGAAAATTTAATGGATATTATCAGTTTAAAAAAAAATTAAGTACCTTAGATGCTTTCCTCCTATACGATTGCATTTCAAAAATACCATATTTTTTTGTCACGCTGTATAATTGTTCTTAATAAAAACGAATTATAATTATAATAAAAGACAGCTATGTTTAAAAGGCGTACACGACAATATGCACATCGTAATATGACCAAAAAAGATTTTTGAAAGGGCACTGCTCAAAAAGTCTTCAATTGGAAAAAAATATTGCACCAAAAGAAACACAACAAAAACTGCTAATTTTCGACGTCTGTCGTTAGTTGTTCAATATGAAAATTAAATTTATGTTTTCTATATTGTCTTTACATTTTACGATTTAAATTTTTTTTATAGCTTTCAGGCGAAAGGGATAGATACAAACATATGCTTAAGTCATGTGTAATGCTGAATAAAAATGTGCCATAAAATGTGGTCGGTGTCAAGTGTTGGCTTTCTGGTGATTTTGTAACAAACTGTTTAAACAAACAAAAAACATACCATCATCCATACAAAACTACAAAAATGTCCAAACAAACAACATCTTTAAAGCTATATAAATGTAGATATGACCAAATGTTGCCATTCAAACATCATATGCCAAAGATCTTTGCTGAAAACACATCAGGTTAATTTCTCTTGATGTCAAACATCATTTTATCAGATATATCAGCTAATACACATCATTACATCATCTTGATGTTAAACATCAAAGCATGTTGTTGTTTTTCTCTTCGAAACTCTTGTCTAAAACTCAGCAAAGCAACAACAGTATCAGCTGATGGAATCTTTCATGGGTTTTTATTTCAGGAAACACGTTAAACGTTCGCCCCTCTCAGAAAGTTTGCCAATTCTGTTTTCGAAATTCTAATGTAAAGAACGTGTCTACATGATTTTATTTTTTCAACTTTAATATCGGATTAGGGCGTAATGAAAACAACGAGTTCAAACGAAATTTCTGCTCCTTAAATATAAGTATCTTAATATTATATAAACTGGGGATTTATTTATGAGTCACTATTGCAATAAGATAAACTTATCCGGTTTACATAGTTTCATTTATTATAAGAGACATCTTGAAAAAGGTGTATGTTAATGTAGTAATTCTGATTACCCTGCAGCAGGAAAGTGAGTTTATGCAATGCATTTTTTTAAAAACACAATAACACTTTAAGTCATTGTGTCCCAAAATTTTGACGTAGAATTATGTTATTCTGAGAGTGGGGATTTGGTGAAGAAATTGTCAGGGAATATCTTAAATTTTTCATCGACTATTCGATCAAGTGTATGAATAAAAACAAAAAAGACACTATTACATCACCTATTTTTGTTTAAGTTGAATTTTTTTTTCGTTTATTTTTAAACTTATTTTGTAAGCAATCTTCATGTTAAGCAGACACATACAATTGTGTTCGTCCGAATTTAAAGGTAAAAAATAAACTGCCAAATCTTTACCATTGTATTTTTATTAACGACCAAAAATATTGAAATCGCTGATACTTTACACTTTACACAACCTTAAATAAATTTACTCAAATAGAGAAAAATATCTTATTTATTTTATTTGTAAAAAAAAATTTGATGATTTTAAAAACTATTTTCGTTTTAATCTCTGCATTTTATATTTTTTGGACTTGACTAACTAAAATAACAAAACTTAAAACGGTTATGGAAAAAATACAAAAACAAGCAAAAACTGAAAACCCCACTAAACTTTATATAAATGACAGTTGTTTTTGAGTTTTACGTACATACAGATAGTATGGAACAATGAAAGTCTTGGAACTTTACGGATGTAACAAATAATTGCTACGGTGACGTTTTAAGTGACGATTATATTAAAATATTTTAATGCATTTAATTATCTTTCGTTCAAATCTTTTCTTTTTAATATTACTTTCTCAAACACAATTTGATTTTTTATAAACAACCCCCCTCCGTTCAAACCGGAGACAAAATTTATTTTTTACAAAATTAAATATTGCTTGTGATATATATATATATATATATATATATATATATATATATATATATATATATATATATATATATGTATATATGTGTGTATATATATATATATATATATATATATTTATATATATATATATATATATATAATATTATATTATATTTCTATCATTTAAATTTTTTTTTCAATTCAGTGCTAAGTTTAATTAATTTTATTTTGCCTCTACAATTCTAGTTGTTCCCATCACTGCTGACTTGAGACTGGACAGATGTAACACAACGGATGACCGCTTGTACATCGTTGTTGAGGCCACAAGTGAAACAGATTTAATTATAGCACAGGTTTCAACTTTCATGACATTTTTTTTATCCAAGAGTATCGAACCGACTAGAAATGAGATAACTGTCATCCAGCCAACGAAAGGAATTTTCTTGAGATTTTCAAATTTAACTTCAGCTCCAGATGTTTTGTTTTTTGAAGAACAGTTATTAAATTTTGTCCGCTCAAATGATTCGTACCCTGCTCCATCACGCGACATAAACCCAGGTTTGAATTTTATAACTGAAATTCTTTATTTGGACAACTATGACCTAGGAGGAGATAAGCAAGTAGTTATTGCTTGCTTCATTATATGCTATGATAATTGCTTCAATGAAATATATCCTTATTATTTCTTTTCAGAATATGTAACAAGATTTTTTTACATTTTAACACCACTAAATGATTACACGTATTTCAAAGACTTTCTTTTGAACTTAAATAATGAAAATGCAACGTATATTTCGCTCGATTTTAATGTTGTTTTAAGCGAAACGTACTTATGTGAAGTAACTGGGTGTACACTTTGTCCTCTTACATGGATCGAGTACAGAAAGCTTGGTAATCCTTCAATTTCCCTTTGTTACAAGATACACATCTCACCGTTCAAACTAAACTGGAATGATGCGGCCAAACATTGTAGCAAGTCATTCTCAAACTTGCCTGTCATAGAAACTAATGAAGAGCTACATTTCCTGGCAACGACTTTGAACAATGCACCTGGACACGTTCAAACAGTTGTTCATGTTGGCCTCACTAAAACAAAAGCCGGACACGATAGCTTGCGGTGGACAAACGGAAGACCTTTCGTTCAAGGGGGAGACATTAAAGTAAAAAATATTCAAAGTAAGTGCCTGGTATTATCTCTACGTACCCACAAGGAACACGCTAATAGCAGTCTAGTGAAAGATGGTGATTGGGAGCTGGTGGATTGTGCTGATAACATAACGGAGATCGTTGTGTGTGAGAAAGACATCGATGTTACAAACTATCAAACAATACGTTATAGTCCAGGGACCCAGATGGTTGAACAGAAAATGCTGTCGTTAAACAAAGAGTTTCTCGTAAAGGACGGCGCTATTCATTCCATCACCTCTAATATATATCTTATGGACCCAGCTTTAATCATACAGTTCAAAACTTTGTTATTTGATTGCCAGGATGACGTAAATTATATCCCATATGCTAATGTATGTGACAATGTTCCTGAATGTTCCAATAGCAGAGATGAATTACATTGCCTACTACCTTTTGAAACTGAGAATCCACGAGAATTCTTGTGCAAAAATCCTAATTCAAACAAATATTTCCCCATTGTAACTAAAATTCCTCGAGAAAACTTGTGTGACTTAATCCAAGACTGCCCTGACCGCAGTGATGAGAATGAATGTGACGAATGCATGGGCAGACGATGTTCTGATGGGACATGTTTACCGAGGCATTGGTTGTCACGTGATTGGGAAGACTGTCCATTGCATAACAACAACGACGGATCTATGTTCATAAATATCACCGTCGAAAGTCTTTACTTCCCGAAACGACAGCAGGAAGTCATTTACTGCGCCCCTTCGAAAACCGTATGGGCGCCTAAATGTATATATCAAGTGGGGAACAGTGGTCAAATAATGGGGTGCATTGACATGTTTCATCTGAAGGACTGTTTGAATTTTGATTGCCCCGATGAGTTTATGAAGTGTTGGAAGTCTTATTGCGTTCCGCACTATCGCCTTAATGATGGAGTAATGGATTGTCAATACGGTGAAGATGAGCTTGAGCCTAGTCATAATGTTTCAGGATATTTCCTTTGTAAAAGTTACAATTTCATTGTCATTCACCCTGTAGAAGTTTGTGATGGACTCGCCCAATGTCCAGACGGTGACGATGAGATAAACTGTAATTTCACGTGTCCAGTAGGTTTCCATTGTTTTGGGAGTGCCGTCACGGTTGACAAACATTACAAAGTCACGGCGGTTAAATCCTTATCAATTTTTGACATTAATACAAAGTTTCTAAATACAAGTGGCCTTGACCTGTCTCTGTTAAATAGACTCTATATTTTGCCAAATTTATTGATTTTGCATGCGTCAAGATGCAATTTAAAAAGTTTACAATATCTTTTCAGTCCTCTTTTTCCTTCGAGAGTTTTTCACTTAGATTTAAGCTACAATAAATTTATTGAAATTGATTTGACTGATCTTAGTCAGTTGTATTTAAACCATTTACTTTTCCTTACCTTAGCAGGAAATGAAAATCTGTCTTCACTAAATGAACACAGGTTTGTGCAAGCTAACTATTTTACAGGCCAATTTCAAAAACTTGATTTATCATTTACAAATATTTCTTCGTTAAACTTTTTTTTCGTTAATTTGCGGAATGCCGATCGGTTAATTTATTTAAACATATCAAACACAAAAACTGAACGTTTTGAAACTCTTGGCAATATCAGATCTATGGATATTCTAGATATTCGAAATACACCACTGAGAGAAGAAAGCATAGTTTTTGTTTTAAGTAAAATAAGAATCAAGATAGCACTTTACGTGGACACTTATAAGTATTGTTGTCCTCAAATCGTTGGTCCAGGGATACCAAAGCACGTGTGCCATGCCCCTTTTGACGGCATTTCGTCGTGCGAGGATCTCATTGGTGACGTCATGAAACGTTCACTTGTTTGGCTTGTGGCCGTCATTTCACTCGCGGGGAACGTTTTAGTTTTGGCTTTCAGGATGATTTACGACCGTGCATCATTTAAGAAGGGTTATGGAGTTTTTGTTACCAATCTCGGCATATCTGACTTTATCATGGGGGTGTACCTAACAATTATATTTTCAGTGGATATTTACTACAAAGATGTATACGTGATTCATGAAACAATTTGGCGGAACAGCGCTCTGTGTAAGTTTGCAGGGTTTTTATCTACTCTGTCAAGTGAAACTTCGACATTTTTCGTTTGTCTTATAACACTCGACAGGTTTTTGGTGATAAGATTTCCGTTTGGAGAGTACAGGCTGACCAAGTTGATCATTGTTATTTCTGTGGTTACCTCCTGGGTTATTGGATTTATTCTGGCCCTCATTCCTGTTGTGTATCCACATTGGATGATCTACTCTTCTAATGGGATGTGTCTTGGTCTACCGCTGACCACAAACCAACCCCTGGGTCTGCCGTATGCCATAGGCGTTTTTATTGTTTTCAATTGTATTCTATTCTTATCCATTTCATTCGGACAGGTGTTCATTTTTGTGTCCATGTCTAGGCAGAGAATAGCCATGGACACGGCTAATGCCGCAAGGAGGGAACAAGACATCAACGTTGCTAAGCAACTGTTCATTGTAGCTCTTTCTAACTTCCTGTGCTGGTTTCCGATCTGTGTCACGGGTTTGATGTCTGTGAACGGACACATAGTCAGTCCTGACGCCTACGGCTGGTTTCTTATATTTGTCCTGCCATTAAACGCCGCGATTAACCCAATGATCTACACCATACCAGTGATGTACGCAAAGTGGCTGGAGTTCAAGAGGGGAAGTAAATCAATTTAGCTCTCAGATCGTTAATCTCCGAAAATATTGTTAAGTATAAAGGGAACTTTCAGACTATATAACACTCTTCTTATGAAGACACATAAACAAATGAACACGATACACACAATAAATTTCATAGTTGAAGACCCAGTACTCATCTATTGGTTCATAAAACACACAAATGAAACAAATAAAATTGTATAAACATACATAGAAATTTTTTTTTCAAAAATTATTTTCGCGTTTTAAATATTCTGTTAACATCCAGGTGTTTTTTTTCTCCTAAATTTTCAAATTATATGATCATATCTTGATGCACGTTAATGGAAATACGCTGTGTCACTTTCTTTCTAATAATTTGGTCATCTATATATATAAAAATCATAGTATGTCTGTGTGTGTGTGTGTATGTCCTTTATAGCTGACTAAAGTAATGGGGTTGAGACTGCAATCAGACTTTTAAATAGGTAAATGTATAACATTAAAACAGGGTATTAGTAGGCCTGACAGGACGTAACACAACAGCGAACGTTTCGGCAAAGAGCCTTCCTAAAAGGACAAATAGTACACAAATGAAACGAATATAACGAAATAATAAAAACACTTAGCTGCAGTGAAATCCAAGTAGTCCAGTAGAGATAAAGTAAGGAGAGAAAAGTAAGAGCTTATATAGGAAAGGATAGGATGGGTGTGGCCAATCAATCAGGAAGTCATATATTCATATTGAAACGAACAGTTGTTTTGAACTTCTACCGTCAATTTCTTCGGGGCGGGGGGTCCTAAATGTCTTTTTTTCGTATATGTTAAACAGATTTTTCCCATTCACTTTTTAACGATCTTGAGAAATATATTCATGATGGAACTGAATTAAAATGAACAGGTTTTTGAAATTGACATCTTGCACCGAATGGGCCCGGGGGCCCCTTAATGTCGTTTTTTCCCTATATTAGCTATATAAAAATTAGTTTAAACTTTAGATAAAGAGAAAATAACTGGATTTTTACCAAACTTAGTATATAAAAACTTAAGAGCCTATATTAAATTGATATAGGTAACTGAACTCCTAATGTCCATTCCCTCGGAGCTGGGGGCCCCAAATGTCTTTTTTTTTACTGAATGTTAATAATTGTATTCCCCATTCAATTTTACACGATAATTAGAAATATAGCTTGAGTACAATGGCAATAAAAAATTTAAATTATCACTCATTTTGCGGCCAGGGCCTTTAATATCGTTTCGTCTTCTTTTTTCTTTTTAATTATTAATTTATTTATCCGTTTGCTATAAAACTTGGACTTTTTTTCACACTTCGCGAAGGTTTCTGACATAATTGTTTTTAAAACACAACTCATTGGTTTCTTTAAATTTATTCATTTTTACTGAGATCGTTGCAGCACACGAAGGGTCTGCTAGTCTTGTATAATTTTTTCCACATGCCTTAGAAATTATGCGAGTGTGCTGGTAGGGAAAGAAACTAAAGCGGGGAGGGGGATATTCGCCCTTCAGGGAGTCTCAGCACAGTTTATACATTATTATTTCAAGCGCCCACTTCAAATTCTTAAAGTTTAAAGAACCTAACAAAAATTAACTATTTTAAGACAAGTAAAGCTTTCAGTCAACGCCTTATCCGTAACACATTGGTCAGAAATGTTTTGCAGTATAAATACTTATAAATTCACTGAATATTTTCACCTGCTTAAGTATCATTTGATAAGAATAATATATTTAGACAAGGTTAAATTTTTGAAATACGTTAGACCACATGTAAATCTTTGGAAATTTTTTTAAAAGTTAAAAGTAAAATACATTTTTATAAGTATTTTAATGATTGTAACAATTATTTTAACATCAGTAACTTTTATAAAAGTGCAATTATTTTAACATTATACGTTCCTATGCTTGCATTTACTATCTACTTTTTGTTATTTCAAATTATTGTTATTTAACTGTATTGATCTCTTCTCAAAATAGGGAAATAAATATTTTTCAATGTCATAGGTTTAATACTCCATGCACTAAATAAGGTTGTGTTCTCTACTATGTGATTGTATTAAATAAAATTCCAGCTTAGGGAGCGTGTGTTAACTATATGCATTTTAAATGATGTGTTGGCATTCGAATGTTAGCATATGTTAAATGAAGCTGATTTTTTCTCTTATCTAACTTGATTATGTCTTTTTCCTTTTTGGTTCGCAAAATGGTAGTCAACGTTATCAAAACGTGTAATAATTTTTTCCCTATTAAATGAATGTATGAAGTTTGCAACATCCATTAATTATCATAATAAAAACACAATTTTTTTAGCAAGGCATTAATAAAAAAAAACGTCAAAAACAACGTTTTTTACTATAAATCCTTTATTTACGAGACATAACTAAAAGTATGTTCATTATAATACGAATCGCACGACAATCCAAAATCCAAAGTGTTAGTTATGTCTTAGATATAAAGGATTTATAGTAAAAAAAACTACTATAGTCTGCCTGCTAAATTTCAGCTCGATTTGATCACACGAACAGACGCAGGAATTTTGATAGTCACAATGAAATCTTTTTATTTTATAAATTATGTCAAAGATGCCTGAAACTATCTACAAACGTATAGTGTTAAAAATGCTTAGCGGAGGCCTCTCACATAGAAACTACTGGAATACTTTAAGGATGCTTTGGCATTTAATAAAATTTTATGTGGAGATCTCATTCTTTTAATCGAATCTTCTAATCAAAGAACAAGAGAGCAAATGTGTGGTGATCGAAGCGAATATGAAGCTATGCTGTGAATAATAACAGTTGAGAAGAAACTTGTATTCTTCATAACATGAGTTTTTGGCAGTTATATTGAATTTAGAAAACAGTTGTTATGATTTTCGTACACCAGATAATTTACTGGACTTTGAAATTTTGCATTCAAATTTGAGTATACAAAACATCTCTCGTGTCATTGTGAAATCAAGGAATATTTTGAACCCACAGGTAAAAAAACGAATTACTGAATTCAAGACCAGTTGATTTATTTAAGATTTTTTTAAGATATCGAGGCTAGAAGTTAACTTGCCTAAAATAATATCATTTTTTCGAAAATTGTCTTAAATAATGCAAGGTGTTAAAATAGCTTCTCTAAAGTTAAGTTAATAAAAAAATTAATTAAGATCAATAACAAATACAACAAGATTGATTAATCTCTAGCTATTTTGGCTATTGAGCATGGTATGGCTGAAAACATTGATACATGAAAGATTGAGCCATGAGAAAAAACAGAAAACTTCAATTTTATTTTAAAAATGAAGCTTTTCTTTTCATTGCTAAAATAAAAAGGTATTGTGCCATTAATATTACTTTCTAATAAAGACTATCTTTACTTTATAGTATTAACATATTTTTCGGGGGGAAGGTGTGGAAAATTTGAATTCTGCCTTGGGCGGCACATACCCACGCAAACGCCGTTGACAGACATTGAATAATGAATGCTAATAAATAAATAATAAATAAATAAATAATAAATATATCAATCAATATATTTATACTAGCGTACACCCGTCAAAAATGATTGAAGTTTTCAGCTGAAATCTATTTATTTTATAAAAAATGCACTTTTTTTAGGGCGACTACGGCGCCGACCTTTTTCAAAAGCCCGACTAACTTGTCCTTGTTTGATAAATACGAAATATTAAACTTTCTGAAATGTACACAAAGTATTTTATAATAGGGTTTGCAGGGCGCCAACGACGCCCCCTTTATTTTTTTTATTTTATAATTAACCATCTTTTTACATTGATCCCTTTTCCAAAATTAAAATATGAGCGAAAACAATGACGTCATATAATATTTTTTTACAGCGCATCTTTAATTTGCACACCTTTTGATGCATTGGTGCAGTAATTTGGGTTTCCCTGCTTTCTAAAATGTGTAGCGTCAGGACTGACAGACACTACTGGCGTGACAATTGCAAATTATATAGTTTTATATATATACTAGTGTATTACCCGTCAAAAATGACGGGAGTTTTCAAAATGGATATATTTCAGTTTTTGTAATTGTCCCGTTTGCCTGAAAGCCGCATAGTAAATAATCAGAAAATGTAGAGACCAAGAGAGAAAAATTAAATCTCTTTTCCATATTGAACAATTTTATGCGGACGTTTTGCAATATATTTTTCAAGGTTATTTTTATTAGCGGTGGGCTTTCTAAAATCTAGCGTTACGAAAGGACATAGCTGAGTATATCTTTTGATTATATATACGAATATATGTGTTATGAGAAAACCTCCAAGCTTTGGCTTCGCGTTATATAACTTTGCATGAATAATAATGATATAATCAGGATAATATTAAATGCATAGTGAATTACACACAGCATAAAGTGATACTGCGGCAAAGAAGTTTGCATTTCGACGTATTAACAAATATTGCTGAGGAGTCAGCCGGGCGTTAACTTGCATTATTGAATAGTGCGCACCAATTATGAGTGCACCAATAATACAGCACAGTGCGTTAAAAATAAATTATGTGACTGTAATGTGATCCACATCACGCATATCTGTGATTTGAAGCCGTTTAAGTTCATCGATGATTATGACTTGTCAGTTTATTCGCCCATTTGTCCATAAATTATTACCACAATATTATCAAAACATGTAAAAATAAACTGTAATTTTACACATGTTAATAACTGTTTATTTTGCATGAAACGTAGTAAGCAAAGTTTGTCACAGGATAACAGAAAAGATTAACTTATCAACTGTTAATCATATTTACAATTTAATATACACGTGTTAGTAATTCACATACACGTTTTTATTGTTGTCAAGTCAGCAACTTTTCAAGATCTATTATGACTTGTCAGTTTATGCGCCCATTGGTCCATACATTATTACCTTTACATTATCAAAAACATGTAAATAATAAAATTGTTTAAACGATTTACAAATATGAATAACAACGAACTATTTATTTTGCATGAAACCTTTGAAGTAAAGTTAAGCACTGGATACAAGAAAATATTAAAGTATTAACTTTAATATACACGTTTTAGGAATTCTAATAAACGTTTTCATTATTGTCAGGTCAGCACCCCTTCCAGTTTTATATTAAAAGCAAAGATTTTTTATTCAAAATTAGTCTAAGACGCATTAAAATATTGCATGTAAATAACAATAAAAAAAAGCTATTGTGGGGAGGAGTCCGAATTTTAAATATGTTATTTTTTTAAACATACAAATATGCAATCTCAAAGTGTATAAAAGAAAAACAAACGCTAAACTGAAGCATAAGTTGACAAATTTCATTTGCAGTAATAAATAATGGATTTGTAGTTCAAAACGAATCGAAACTTGACAACCGAACGACAACCAATTGTAAATTTCATAAACCGAAAAATGAATGTTATATATTAATATAGAAAATTAAATTTATAATTACGTACGTTATATTGACATGGACACATACACAAAAACGGACATTTAATACAAAAAAATAATAATAATATTAATAACATCAAATAAAACATTGCTCTTTTTACTTCGTTCCCTTCACACATAAATAAAAGCTCAAATAATGACGTCACTTCACAATATTTTATGGTGAGCAACACATTTTGTTATAATCTCGAAAGCAACTTTTTATTTTTTTTATCGGGAGTTACCTCGCATAGCGTAGGACTGACTGACATACATTACTCACTTGCGTGACAATTGCAAATTGGATAGTTATATATATATATATATATATATTTATATATATATATATATATATATATATATATATATATAATTACCTATATTTCATATTTAGGAAATTTATTATTATTCAGTATTCTTGTGTGTTTTCCCCCGGAATTTTTGTTTTTTAAAGTTTGTTACCAGCTGAAATATTTTTAACAGTATTAAAAAGTATTTCAGTTAAAACTATGTAGGGATAAATCTAATTACTTGCTGAAATCAAATAAAGTTATTTCTTTACGGCCTTTTACTATATTTAAATATTTACTTTTGTAATATAAGACTTCGTAGTGTCATAAAAAGAATAATATTTCTAGACGGAAATAAACGCAACAAAGTAGGCTTTGTAAGGCATTGGCAGAGTTAGTGACATCAAGTATGCTGGAAATTAATATATCGGAAACAGGGCCGAATAACATGTGTGAATATTATGCCACACCCCTGAGAGGTGTCAAATGGTATGGTCAGCACCCCACTCTTATCTCTCTATATCTTCGCCACTACACTAAATAGTATAACAGTAAACATGTGTCAATATTATGACACGCCCCTGAGAGGTGTCATAACGGTATGGTCTGCACCCCCTCTTATCTCTCTATATCTACGCTATTACAATAAATAGTATTACAGTAAACGTGTGAATATTATGTCACGCCCCTGAGAGGTGTCAGACGGTATACACCGCACCCTCCTCTTATCTCTCCATATCTACGACACTACAATAAATAATATTACAGTAAACATGTGTGAATATTATGTCACGCCCCTGAGAGGTGTCAAACGATATAGACCGCACCCCCTGTTATCTCTCTATATCTACGCCACTACAATAAATTGTATTACATTAAACATGTGTGAATATTATGTCACGCCCCAGAGAGGTGTCAAACGGTATGGACCGCACCTCCCCCTCTTATCTCTCTATATCTACGCCACTACCATAAATAGTATTACATTAAACAGGTGTGAATATTACAGCATTACACAAGTTCAAGTAAGTATTCTATATTCTTTTGTTTTTTAACGATCTCTTTGTTTTATATCGAAAGTATGATGGGGGTGGATTTATTTTGGGGGAGACAATATTTTACATGTTAGGGGCGAATTTATTTTAATAGAGAGGAAAACATGTTCTCCCCCGGAGGATTTGATTTAAAAACAGAGTCTCCGGGGGGAGACTCTGTATGGGGAGGATTTATTTTGCAACACCGGCCTGAGGGCAAGGCGAACGAGGCACCTGCCTTTGGCCCCGCACTTTTTAGGGCCCCGCGCCTTAACTAAACACTTTAACAACTTTTTACAATATTACAACTAATAAATAATACATTTTTTAATAACAACGGTATCAAAAAAACTTTATATTATTTTTTCAGGATAAAATAATTAGAAAAAATACTGTACTAATATAAATAAGAAAACGATACTTTTAGACTTTAACTTGCTATGGTAAGTGAAAAAATGCGTATCTAATTATGAGAAATCAAATGGACATATGATATCTATTTTGGAATAGTTCGAGCTAAAAAAAGGCTAACAAAACAATGCATAATTGACAAGAGAAGCCAACAAAAATAAAAAGAAATAAACAGTGAAAATGCTGATTGGAATATTGTAATTCAGCGTCTCAATCAACGAGAGAGAAAGCACACATATGTTCTTGTTTTTTTTACAGTAAGAGAGAAATCCCGTGATCAGTAAAGGGGGGAAATGAGCAAAATTGAGAAAGTTAAAATAGAAATATTTTTGGGGAAAGTAAAGATAGTGTAAAAGAGAATGTTGGAAGTAGAGAGTGAAAGAGAGAGAGAGAGAGAGAGAGAGAGAGAGAGAGAGAGAGAGAGAGAGAGAGAGAGAGAGAGAGAGAGAGCGGAGAGAGAGAGAGAGAGAGAGTCAGTGTATGTAATGTCTAAGATAAGAAATCATCAAATTGTTTACATTCAAAAAAAAATTCAAATGCAAGACTAAAAATAGACCATGGATAACCGTAGGTGGCCTTTGTATATAAGGGCATCTGTTACGTATGAGATTCTAATAAATAGACGGAATTAGGAAGCGAGAGAGAAAGAATGCATGATACCGAAAGACAGAAATAGAAAATGAAAAGATATATTGTTCAAGAGAGACTGAAATTACCTGTATGATATGTTTTGATGAGATGAGCGGCAACGTTTATCTCTTTTAAAAGAGCCCTGGTCACAAATCCGAGAATTGCGGGAAAATAAATATTGATAATGAATTCGAAGTTTTAATTCTTATATATTTGTCTACTAATTGATTCTTCAGCAGCAGACGCAGATACAACAGCAAAGAAGCATGTGCAAATAAAAATGTAGATTTGCCAGGCACTGCAATTTGGGTAGAGATAGTTTGGCTGAAGACAGTAACAAGAAAATCGACAAAGCGAGATTTTTTTGTAACTATATTTCGGTTCTATTAGCATTGATAAATACGTGAACGAAAGTTTTTTAATAATTATACTTTTATATAATGAAAATATTATGCCTAATAATGATCGTTTAATCTTTGGCACACCACCCTTTCATCATAGATCCAAAATATAACATGAAGTAAGCGAGTGCTATACAAATATATTATTTTCTTTTCGAATAACAAACACAAATATAATATTTTTTTTATAGGAACGTGAAATTTATCGTCTTGAACTTGCCATTTCTTCTCAAGACTATTGATTTTCTAGTGATTAGTTGGTAGACGTAAGGCTACAATGCAAGCTATACAGGATAATTTTGCTTCAGAACACCTTGTTAATATTTCAGGAGACTGTTACTGCTGAATTTTGATAAAGGGTAACTTTAGTATTAGGACATGTTTATCAAATTAAATAAAATGAAATGGTTATCCAGAAAAATTTTACAGAGGATTATGGGGTTAGCTTTTTAAATTTTTTCTTATTATTTCTAGAATTGATTTTCTTTGATCATTTTAGTTCACTGTGATGTATGATAATAAACATTAAGGCCGGAAAAATACAACTACAGCATTTTTTTAACAAGTCGTCCTAGTAAAACATAATTTAAATGGAGTCAAGTTAATGAGGCTCTTGTTACTTTTAGCGTTTTAAAATTGTAGAAATCTAGTGTTTAGAATTAAAGTTTGAAATTAAAGCTTGAAATTATTAGCTTCATAACACTGAAATGGTTATATTTAAAAAAAAATATTTTCAGGTACACACGAACTCCATGTGTCGGAAGGAGGAGAAACAGATCTACATCAAGAAAAACCCGGGCCACTCGGGTTTTATACCAGTCACAAGATTCATCGGAGAACACCTGCCTCCAGGCTTGAAAGATGACAGCACTGTTGAGTACATCAAAATCACAGCAGACCTGTCTTTCAGGATATGCGTTGAAACAACCAGCCCCGAAAGACCACAATTTTGGCCAAAAAGCGAAGTGATATATCCGTTCTATAACGCCAGACGTACAAAGATTAAAAGGGTGGGGACTGGGATGATTTACTATGTTGAAAAATACAAGTATGAAGTGAAAAAGGAAACGTGCAAGTGTCGGAAATGCAAACTCTCTGGCGCGCCCAGCAAAGTTTTGGGGGAGGTGCGGATGATCACGGCTACGCACGTGGTTTTTGATGACCTCGAGGCCAGGAAAACCACGTGTAGGTTGTTCTACGATGGACAAAATAATCCGCTGGTCACTCTCGATGACTGGTCAGTGTTCAATTCAAACATCTAGGAAGACAGACGCTTGATGAAATGTGTGACTTGTGACGTCGGTCTATAAGATAAGCTGAATTGAATGTGGCTCCGCCGGGATGACCTATGGCGTCATGTTTATGGTCTGTGCGAGCATTCCAGACATGAGGTCAAGCTGACCCTAATTGTATCCCATTCTCATGGGTGTCCGAAACAGGTATCCGTGGGTGAATGGACGAACAGGTGCGCGGTCAAGCCGGGCTGGACTAAGTACACGTACACAGCATGTACATGTCCAGGTAGCAGTGGCGCCTATCTTCACTCCCTTGGGTTTAATACTGACTGGTATTATGATCGTCATGTTCTCAGTGGGATCAATTCTGAGGGAGGAAATTTTAGCAGCACTGGCTGGGACAGGCCTTAATATTCAGTGTTTCTCAGCTTGAAGCCGCGATTGATTTTCTTGATAACTCACTTGGATTTGTTAAGCGATTTTTCTTATAAATATTTTAATCAATTACAGTAAATAGTTTCATAATATGTTTAAACGGTGCAGTGTCATTTATATTTATTAAAATCTGTTAGTTATCAGAAAGTGTTCTGCCAGTCAAATTGATTTAAATATAAAAACCAAATAGCAAATAAAAATGACAGCTTATTTTAGGTAGCGCTAGTTACAGGAATCGAACCTGTAAAGGGATGTAGCCCTGTTCCCAGCAGAGGGACAGAAGCTCGTGCAATGGTTTGAGTAAAGCTGTCTTGCCACTCTTTAGAGCTTCTGGTGGTATGCCATCGTTCCCAGGTTTTTTTTTCAAAAGCTAGGCTGTCAATTGCTTTGCTCAGCTCTTCCTGTGTGGGCACGGCACCACGTTCTTCCATGAGTGGCATATCGGGGATGTCATCTAGAGCGGTGCTGGAGACTGTTGTAACTGTTGAATACAGTTCCAGATAATGATCAACCCACCGTTTTAGCTGTCCTGCCTGGTCTTGGATAATTTCTCCACTTTTCGACTTCAAGGGGGCAACTTTGGAGGTCAAAGGACCTGTTGATTTTTTGATATTTTCGTGCATGGCTTTCGCATTCCTCATGTATGCAGCTGATTGTATGCTGGAGCAGATGTTAATACAGTAGGTATTAGCACATTGACGTGCAACTTTTTGGGCATGTGACTTGGCTGTTTTAAGGCATGCAGCCTGTCTGTTGTGGGCTTTTTCTTGTAGGCCATACGAGCTTTACTTTTGGCTTCATCGACAGGTTTCATCTCGTCTCAATATTCATCAAACCAGTCCGTGTTTTTGTGAGATTTCTTGTGTCTCTGAGATGCGTCCATTTTGGAGTCAATGGTGACGCATGGGGACGTCTTTGAGAGACTTTCCTTCACTTTGTAAGTGAACAGCTGTGTTTTCACAGGGTCTTTCATGCAGAAGTTGTTGATACGTGGGCATCCCTTTTTCTTGGTGTGGTAAGAGTTTTTCTTCATTATTCGTACCTTGCTGGCCACAAGGGAGTGATCCGTGTCACAGTCGGCGCTGTGATAGCTGAGGGTGAGTAGGACGCTAGCTAGTTGTGCACGTCTGGTGATGATGAGGTCCAGCTGGTGCCATTGGGGCGATCAAGGGTATCTCCAAGATACTTGGTGTATATCCTTGCACTTGAAGAAAGTGTTGGTCACACACAAGCCTCGTGAGCAGCACAGTTCCAGAAGCCTCTGTCCATTCTCATTTAACTTTCCTGATCCAAAGAGGCCAAGGCATGTGGTCCAGGCTTCGTGGTCGCGTCCCACTCTAGCATTGAAATCTCCTAGGAGATAGATTGCTTCGTCTTTGTGGATGCTGGCTATTGCCTGGTCTAAAGCTCCAAAGAACTGGTCCTTCTATTCCGGGGTTGAACAGAGAGTTAGGGCATACACACTAAGAATGATTGCTGGGCCCGCAGCTGTTTTTAGTCTTAGAGTGATGATCCTCTCCGTGCCTGATAATGGGGGTTCGATGGATCATAGGAGGGTGTTCTTATCAGCGAAACCTACACCATGCTGTCTTGGTTTACCTGTAGGTCTGCTTTGCCAGAAGACGGTGTAATTTGCCTCTTTTAGTTATCCGCTGTCTGGGAGCCTGGTCTCCTGAAGGCATGCGATGTCAATCTTTAGCCTCTTGAGCTCTCTATCGATTATTGACTGCAGGTCATCAGTGATGCCGTTACTCATAGTCCTCACGTTCCAGCTAGCGATTCGAAGAGCTGGTGTCTTCTTTTTATTTTATTGTATTTCTTGGTGCAGGGCTTTATGGCCCACTTGTTGAGTGGAACTCTAATCCCCACGCACCCAGTGGAGATTGCATTCCATGACGGGATAGCACCTATTTGACTGGGGGCTGCCCAGTTTGAGGCGGGTGGTAGCTGTCCAGTGAGACATTTGATAGTCTCTCCCACTGTCAGAAGCGGCCCCTGGCGCCTAGCTCTACGTCTATTGAGCTTTGGCTTAGAACCGGTAACTGCTGCTTCCCGTGTTTTGTCGACACCTTGCGGCGACACTGGAGTGTCCTCTCCAGAGGTGATGCAAGCCTGGGCGGGTATTATGGAGAATTAGCTGCTGCCCAAACAGCATATCCCCGCTATCCACGTCAATGCTGTAACCAAGGGAACGACTCCGTCGATGCACCTTGGCTGCCATTGGCGTCGCAGGAGCTGCCGGTATATACTCTTATGTATAGACCGCCAGTAGATGCTGCATTTCCTGTTTTTCTATCAGAGTTTACTCCCTTAGCGTTTCCCGAGTAGCGGGTGTGGCCGCAAGGCAGCGGAGGTTTGAAGTCGGTGTTTCCTTCTCCTAGATGAACTACCTGCCAAGGTTAACGAGCATCATCTACCCGTAGGAGTGCCCAATGGGAGCCGAGTAAACTCGAGGCCAGCAGCAGGAATCGAACCCGAGCTGATGGAGGACTTTTCAACACTTCCCGCCTCCGAGCCAAGACCAAAACGACAGACGTCCTAATTCGTGAAGTACTCTTTGCGGATGATGCGGCATTAACAGCGCACACAGAAACTGGTTAGCAGTAACTCGTGTCAAGCTTCTCCAACGCCTGCAAAGAATTTGGTTTGCAAATCAGCTTAAAAAAGACAAACATCATGGCCCAAGACACACAACCTCCTCCTACCATCAATATTGACAATGAAAACTTGGAGGTTGTGGACAGCTTCACGTACTTGGGTTCCAAGGTTTCCAATACATAGTCTATTGAAGAGGAAATAAACAGTAGAATTGGCAAGGCAGCTGCCACAATGGCAAAATTAAATAAACGGGTCTGACAAAACACTAAGTTAACAAAAGAAACCAAACTGTGTTTCTATAGAGCCTGCGTCGTTAGTACACTGCTAAACGGGAGCGAGACATGGACCACTTATACATCCCAAGAGCGCAAGCTTAATAGCTTCCACTTGAGATGCCTGCGTCGCATCCTTGGCATTAAATTGCAAGACAAAGTGCCTAATACTGAGGTCCTAATGCGTGCCAATACCAAAAGCATGTTCTCAATCCTTAGTGAAAGACGCCTGAGATGGCTAGGACATGTTAAAAGAATGAGCCCTGGCCGCATACCCAAGGACCTCCTATACGGAGAACTGGCATCGGGAAAGAGGAAGACAGGTCGCCCACGTCTGCGATTTAAAGATGTCTGCCAAAGGGACATGAAAGCAGCCATAATACGCACAACCGACTGGGAGCGTAAGGCAGAAGACCGAACTACGTGGCGCACAGTTATAAAAGAGGGCCTAATAGTAGCCGAGGAGCGAAGGATGGAGGAGGCTACTGACAGAAGAGCTAGGAGAAAGGCCAAAACATTTGGAAGCACAGAACTCGTGTGTAAAAGCAGTGGTAAAGACTGTCGCTCAATGTGTATATGATGAGTCTTTACCGGCGGCATATTATGCATGTCCTTATCAATTCCTTATTTAAACTGAAAAGGGTTTTTTTAAAAAAAGGAAATAAAAAATATTAGAGTAGAATTTCATTTACAATGTATTTTTTTCTTAAAAATAAACATGTCTGAAAACAAATTTATTCTTCAATAACTTGAAAAACGTGTAGCACCCGTAGTTAATGTATAAAGATTCATCTTATAAGCTTTTCGAGCAATTTAGCTGATATGTGTTTGGAACACATGTATATGATATGCTTTTTGAAAACATTAATAATGATTATGCTCTTTGAAATCATTTTTATCCCTTACTTAGCTCAAATTTTAGAACAATAAGAATGCAATGATATTTTTCTGATTTTAGGGTATAATAAGGGAATATTAGTAAGTTTCATATAAAAAAGCTAAACGCCATGTAAAAAAAAAGAACTGCTAGATTCCTTAATGGAGAATATTCAATATTGACAAGAGTAACAACATTAGCTAAATCATTAAACCTTGAAATATTAGAAGACAGAAGAACAAAAAGCATCGTATAATAATACTAAAGGCAATTATTTCTATCTTGGAAATACAACATAAAGTTAATCTAATACAACCCTCAGAGAGATATAGGGGTTAATACACTTTTCTCATTCCGTATGCAAGGACAAACTTAATTCTAACTTGGAAATACAACACATAGATAATTACAACCCTCAGATAGACATAGGGATTAAAACAATTTTCTCATTCCGTATGCAAGGACAAACTTAATTCTAACTTGGAAGTACAACACATAGATAACCCTATAATACAACCCTCAGATAGACATATAGGGTTAAAAC
The DNA here is from genome assembly GCA_944989445.1 of Ampullaceana balthica. Lineage (NCBI taxonomy): Eukaryota > Metazoa > Mollusca > Gastropoda > Lymnaeidae > Ampullaceana > Ampullaceana balthica. Next base: position 116,319 of record CALYLW010000771.1, on the reverse strand, counting down.
AATTTTCTCATTCCGTATGCAAGGACAAACACATACAAATCCTCGTTCCTTCCGTCCGAAATTCGTAAATTTATAGCATATAAACAGGATATTAGTTAGCCTGACAGGACGTAACACAACAGCGAACGTTTCGGCAAAGAGCCTTCCTCAACGAACAAATAGTACACAAATAAAACGAATATAACGAAATTCGTACGTGGATTGGGTATCAACATTTAAAGCTCTAATAAAAATGCAAGACTATCCATAAACCATGGATAGGGTAGTACGCAACAATCTTCTCTATAGAAGAAGCGTGTGAAACAGATGAGATAAGATATGATAAGATAAGCAAGGCCGTACCCAGATATTTTGCAGGGGGTTGGCAAACTTGCGCGAAGGCATTTCATGTTCAGATACATACAATATATGGTACCTTGACTTCGCATGTGGATGAGAATGTTTATTGAATAAATCTGTAACTATGAATTATTGAGGGTGTTGATTAAACTTCTCGTCTTTTTTGCTTCGTTTTGCAACAAAACAAAATTGTTTTCAGTGCGTACAGTGACAAAAAAGTAGGTTTTCATGCAATAAATAATTAACACTGTAAATAAAACTATCAAAAATAGTATCAAAAATAGTCTTTTATTACAAAATGCAATTACTCGATCATTCATTTCTTTTCTCGTTAATAATGAAATCTGCAGGTGCAAGCATTGAAAAATTTGAATTACATACATTGTGGTACGGAACTGACAAGTCGGAAGATCACAATGCTATGAAGTTTATTTTAGAACATCGTCGCTGTAAATCCTTTTTGGGATTTTGTTAAAAAATATCTGTAAAACACTGTCCTCGTTGATATTGAAAGCGTAGTGAATATGCATCAGTGCAAGCTCGGTAAAACGTTCCTGTCCCATTCAACATCTCATGTAATTTTGCAAACGTCGGAGTGCACTGAAAGTTCACTCACGCGCAGGAAGTCACAGGAATCACACGTGCGATTTACAGTAAGCAATAAATATTCTGATATATCGATTCATTGCAATGTTTTATAGCTTACGTGCAATTATTGGTAGCTTTGACTTTTCCTATTGGCTCAACCTCAATTTCCACCCGCTGAACTCTTCGGGCAGCACGTGTGGTGAAGGCAGATCGTGTTCATATAAATCCATAGCGCCTTTCAGATCTTCATACGTACAATTTCTAACAGACCTTGGCACAAGAATTAACAGTTGTGAGGATATCCTGGTTAAGCCAGAGAACCGCATATCTAGTTCAGAAATGATGTGCACCAGAAATTGTTTAATTAAGTTCCGCAAATAGTGTTGCATTTGCGTCTCTGCGCTCACATTGTTTCGGTAGATTTCCCGCTTAGCAATTCTGGGCATTGAAGCTTCAACTTCTACAGACTGCGCCATGATAACGTTATGATCATAAGTATTTTGAAAATAATAATCTACATTTGTTCTAATCTCTCTAAACTCTTGCATGACGTTTTCGATAAGTGACATTGCCTAAATGATGTCAATCGCTTCTTTCTGAAGTATTACTGTTATTCCTTCCAGCCTAGATAACAGTTTGTAAGTTATAACAAACGTCACAATAAATGTGAAGTTACACAAGGAATTGAAGAAGTGACGTTGCTTGAGACTTACTGCCCGTGTCCCAATCACCATTTGTAGTCAAACTTGGATCCAATCCAATAAAAGTATCAAAAAAATATTTTTTTTAAAAAGGACACGCTTTTATTTACAATTTACATATAGAAAGTGCACTAAAAAAAAGAAGAAAATAAAAATTTTCAATCGGTGAAACTATCGACTGCACATAAAAGCGTGGGGCGCCCATCCTTTATATACGAGATATAACTAAAAGAATGTTCCTTATAATAAGCAGCGCACGACAATCCAAAAATCCAAAATTTTAGTTATGTCTCGTAAAACATGTTTAATATAATGCACACCGATCGGGAATATATTTTTAAAAAGTATTGTCAATATAATACGCACCTTATTGCGCGACAGAAAAGGTTGTTCAATATAAGCACCACGACACTTTTTACAACCTAAGGACAAACGATCCTATTATTTCTAATAATGAAATTGTTAAGGAGACTATTGAAGAACTTATAGATTGTGGTCATTTACCATCTTCTGCAAAAAATTTACGTATTTATGACAGTGATCTTGGTAAAACATGCTTATACTTATTTCCAAAAAATACACAAGCTGGGAAACCCTGGAAGACCTATTGTCTCCGCCTGCTCTTGCCCTACTGAATTAATTTAAGATTTTTGGACACTGTTTTTATATCTATTGTTGCAAATGTAACATCTTTCATTAAGGACACTAGCCATATGATAAAATCTCTGGATTCCTTGGTTTTACACAATGAAGATCATTTACTATTTACAATGGACGTTTCTTCATTGTACACGTTAATTCCTCATGCTGATGGCCTCTCTGCAATCTCAATTTTTCTAAACAAGAAGGCGAATCTCAAAATCCCCGAAAATGCCATACTACGATTGACTGAGCTGGTCCTAAATTTAAACTCGTTTGAGTTCAGCGGACAGTTTTTTTTTCCAATCAAATTAGTGGAGTTGCTATGGGAACGAAAATGGGACCAAGTTACGCATGTATATTTATGGGCCATTTGGAACACCTATGGAGTGAAAATTACAAAGGTATCTCTCCAGAGTACTACAGGAGATACATTGACGATTGCATTGGAATAACAAAAATGGACATACAACAATTGCAAAGTTTCATTGACTTCGTTGGTAACTTCCATTCTTCAATCAAATTTACTTCAACTATCCATAGGAGTGTTGTTAATTATTTGGACATACAATTTAAATTGAAAGAAAAAAAAATATCCATATCAATTTTTTACAAGTCTACAGACAGCCATAGTTTCCTAATGTATACATCGTCCCATCATCAATCTTGTAAGAACTCTATCACATTTTCTCAACTATTGAGACTTAAAAGACTATGCAGTGATGAGGCAGACTTTTTGGAGAAAAGTAATGAAATGTTGGATTTTTTTTCGAAGGAGGTCATACTTGAAAAGAGTTTTAATATCCGCTGTCAATCGAACTAAAGGCATGACCAGACAGGACACGTTTACATCATCTGCTTCTGATCAAAGTAACCGATCCAATTTTATTATTACACGCTTTTATTATTTATTTAAGTCACAATGTTTGTATGTTGTATACATCCACCCTTCCTTCAAATCTTGAAACGTAAAATTATACCACTTCTGATGGTTCCAGAGATCTAAAATTTTTACCACAGATAGATCTTGGATGACAATACATTGTACCAAAATTTCGGATCGATCGAATGTACCGTATTGAAATTATTGCATTTTTAGTTTATCTATAGTCTATATATACGCATCGGTACCCGTCGACTTTGTTGACATCCATGAGTTCACCACGTGAACACAATACCGTGGTATAAAACGTTGGGCGGGCGCTTATAAGGTGTTTGGTATAAAAAAAATAGTGGTAAAAAAACAAACCCGTAAAAACAAAGTTTTCTACAATGGGAAGTGGGTCATTTTTTTACTTTTGTTTTTCCGCCCGCCCAAGACAGAGATCACAACAGAGAGAGAGAGAGAGAGAGAGAGAGAGAGAGAGAGAGAGAGAGAGAGAGAGAGAGAGAGAGATGACGACAGAGACGGCCGTGAAGTTAATATAAGGGATTTAATAAAACAAACCCATAAAAAACAATGTTTTTGACTATAAATCCCTTATATATGAAACATAACTAACAGTATTGATTATTTTCAAACGCGACAAACATTTACAGACGGAATCTGTCTAACTCAACTTTGCTTCATAACCCTGGGGGGGGTGGGAGAGGGGGAAACGTCTGCTCACCGATTCGCTTCACCGAGCTCAGCGTGGCACGTAAAATGTAAACAAAAGCACGCCGGTACTTCGATGGGTCGCCTCAACGCGTCAACTCAAACTTTCACGTGGAAAAAAACCAATAACAAACAGTGAATTTGAATTACATACGTTATATAAGGAAAAACTAAAAATGCATTAATTTAATTACGGTGCGTTCGATCGATCTGAAATATTGATACGATGCATTGCTAGGTGAGACGGGTCCGTGTACCAAATTTCAGCTCGATCGGATCACGGGAAGTGGGTCATTTTTAACTTTTGTTTTTCCGCCCGCCCAAGACAGAGAGAGATGATGACAGACAGAGAGAGACGGCGGTGAAGTTAATATAAGGGATTTAATAAAAAGATGTGTGGGCTTCAGACGTGAATTTTAAAGAGTTTTTATTATAAGTTTTAAAAAACAGCTGTAAAAACAAAGTTTTTGACTATAAATTCCTTATATATGAGACATAACTAAAAGTAGTGATTATGTTAAAAGCGTGTCCTTTTTAAAAAAAGATTTTTTAAAATTTATTAAAACTTATAATAAAAACTCTTTCAAATTCACGTCTGAAGCCCACACATCTTTTTTACCACTATTTTTTTTAAAACCAAACACCTCATATATATGAAAATGGAATCATACAAGTTCATTATATGAAATTAGTATCATACAAATTCATGATATAAAATTGGCATCATACAAGTTCATGATTTGAAATCGGCATCATACAAGTTCATGATATGAAATTAGCATCATACAAGTTCATTATATGAAATTGGCATCATACAAGTTACTGATATAAAATTGGCATCATACAAGTTCATGATATTAAATTAGCATCATACGAATTCATGATTGGACATTGGCATCATACAAATTCATGATGTGAAATTGGCATCATTCAAATTCATGATATGAAATTAGCATCATACAAGTTCATGATATGACCTCAGATGCTACAAAATCTCATTATTTTACCTTGGATTAAAAAGCTGAATATATCAAATTATGTGTGTGTATGTTTGATTGTGTCTTTGTGTGTGTGTATGTGTGTATTCGCATCGTGAATGAATGAGTAAGGGTGGGAAAGGGGATTTAAATTATTTTTTGTTAAATGTCGTTTAAAATATTGAAATGAGTTTTAATCGATAACTCGTCATTGATATGCTGTAAAATAAAGCACTCTTCAAAAAGTCGTGATATAAAAGCTGATTTCATATATTGTTTAAGAATATTCATATACCATTATTGGTTGGGTTTTGTTCATTTTAGCCCAAAATGAACAGAACATTAAAAAAATTATTTGACGATAAAATAAGGTAAAAATAATTTTTTTACACAATAATCAAGGGTTTCAATAAAAATTGCTGCGACATGTTTCTAGGGAATTAATTTTACCCTATGAGATATATGATAATGATAACATCTGAGTTGTTTAATAACAGCTGACATACCCACGGCATCCCCTTCTCACACTGAGACTCGATTGATCTTTACCTCACATCCTGGTCAAATATTAAAGTCACAAAATATATCCTTGATATATCGACCATGTTAATAGCATCCTCACAATACCAATCTTCATAAAGTACCCCCCAACACACACACACACACACACACACACACACACACTCACACACACACACACACACACACACACACACACACACACACACACACAACTTGAAATCTTCTTCAACTTCTAACTGACGCAGACAGAATAAAAGCTGAGATCTTCAACTGAACAAACCCATGAAATCGGTTTACGTCGAACCACAGAGCTACGTTGACAATCCTCAACATTGAAATATCATATTCTTTAAAGGACATCAAAGTCAATAATTTTTTTTTCTCTATGTAATCAAGAAAGGAATCTGCCGATTATTATCAAATACTTCAACATGTTTCTCTAAAGACCTACCCATAAGACTATGACAGCCCCCCCCCCACCATTTAGAGCTCGGAATGTTAGGATAGTTTTTAAAAGGGGGAAGTACCCAATGGTTAGATCAAACTATTTTGATTCAACTTAATTAATATTTCCTACTAAACAATTGCTAGACGTCTGCTTTAGAATTTATTTCCAATACAGTCTTAAAAATTTGGTTCAGCTCTAGAGCTTCCCTCCAATCAACTGATTTAGTTGGTATTTTAATAAATTATAAGTACATTTCTCATAATGATTTTAACAACATGTTCAGTGATTTCAACGATGAATTGGATTCTTCTACTATCTCTCGGTAAATATATTTTAAGATTGATTTATTTATTTTATTTTTACTATAATTTGTTTAAAATGATTAAATGTATTTTTTGCAAAAGAATTTCATCTTTTTAATCATCGTGTTTTCCTATATGAGCGGTTTTGTCTAACTTTCTTTTCTTCAAATATTGTATTATGTATGATTCTCAGAAATCTGGTATTTTAAATTCGCTTTGCTACTTTGATGTGTCATGTTTATTTAGAATATTATGACGTATGACTTGATTCTTGTAAATTTAATGATAAAATATGTTCAAAATTTGATTAAATCTAAATATTATAAATTAGAAATAATTTCTCTAAAGAATATCACTAGAATTCGGATGTCGCTGAAACCAGCTGATGTAGCTGCGATACCGCGACAGAGTATGGGAGTGTCCTGGGGTTGAGAAGTGAGCGAGACATTGCGCCTGATACACATCAACGTATTTACTCTTTCTGTGAAACATCATGGGATTTTATTTTGTCGTTTTATTTAAGTTCTTGTCTAAGACTTACCAAAGCTAACCAAGTTTTAATAGTTTGAGGCATCTTCAAAGTTTTTTTGTCCACGCGAATCACGTTAAACTTACATTTCTTACCAAAAGTTGCTATCTCTGTTTATAATCTTTTAATTTTTAGATTGTGACGACATAATTGTTTTGTCAAGTTGAAAACCTGATGAGGAATTAACGACATAAAGTATTAGGATAAAATTTATGCTTCTTTACATTTAAGTACCTAAATACAGTTACTATATGGGGAAGTTCGGATAACTCCCTTTTCCATTTAAATGAAAATTTAGAGAAGACTCACACAGATTGCCTCTACATATTACAATTAAAGGACAGGATAGACATACTTTTTCTGTTTAACTTTCAAGAAACGTGTAAAGAATATGCTGCATTTGCATAATTTAGCGTAAGCAGTGATTTATTATCCCGATTACATGGTTCTATGTGTAACAAATGATGTCTTTAAGAATTGTGTCCGTCGGAGTAATTTATCTCGTCTCGCTTTGGAGAACATGTGTTAATGAACTAAATGAAAATTTCTCCCCCCCCCCTTTTCAACACTCACACAAACACGTGCGCGTACTCACAAACATAATTTCAGATTAATGTTGTTGGTTTTTAAAGTTAACAAAGTTGTCATCAATTTAAATCACTAGGAACACATGCCCTATCTACATTTAAATATTCCATTATAAAATTACAGCTTGTTTGACATCGGGTGTAGGATCAAACAATCCAGGAAAAAATATGTAAAATAGAACGAGGGGAAAATATGTCAAACGTTTTAGATAAATAAATATAGATATATAATTATTGAATGACTTCCTTTTCCATTTTTTTCATTTGTTTTACTTTTAGATTTGAAATGTTTACTTCTAATGAGTCAATAGAAGAAAACTTAAACAAATATCTTTAATACTTTTTTTTTACCAAATAAAGACTCTGTTACGGATAGCACCATTTTGTAATTAAATTCATACTTGAAGCCCATTCTACATAAATGAAAAACTTTTCCGATATTTAAAGGCCCCATCTTCATACTTCCATCACAGTTAATCAAACATTCGTTTGCATTAAAATGTAAATATTTGTTTAAATATAAAATATGTAATGCATTTTTAAACATAAATCCAAACACAACGATTTTTTAAATACAGAAAATTTAATTTGATTAAACTTTTGATTGAAGACTTCGAGGGGATTGATTTTACACGCTTTTATTTAAGTCACACTGTTTGTATGTTGTATCCATCCTTCCCTCAAATCTTGTAACGTAAAATGAAACCACTTCTGATGGTCCTAGAGATCTCAAAATTGTGCCCTAGATAGATCTTGGCTGACAATGAATTGTTTCAAACTTTCAGATCGATCGAATGTACCGTAATTAAATTAATGCATTTGTAGTCTATCTCTATATATTTCTCCTTGGGATAATCCGGTCAACACCAACATGACGGTTGAGGTGCGTGGCGACACGAATCCACGCTCTTCTGATTGGCTGAATTCGCAGGCGGTGTTCGAGGGTGTGACACGAAGGCAGCAGTCAAGGCTGACGCGATCAGCTGATGTTTTTCGACTTTGTGTTAAAGACGATATTCATGATATTCGTTTTTTTTTGGCGCGCGGTGTTTTCCTTGTGTCTATTTCTCCCTTCCCACCCCCACGTCCCCTCCCAGTTAGATACCCACACTTTTAAAAAATAAATTTTGAAACAAAAAAGTAGAAAATAAAATAATATATACAAATATTTTTTTTTAAAGTACACGCTTTTATTTACATAAAGAAAGTGCACTAAAAAGAAGCAAATAAAAATGTTCTATGATTACAGGTGAAATCCGTAAACCTATCCACTGCACATAAAAGCGTGGGGCTCTCACCACAACTCTCTATCATGTACAAGGCTGCGAAACATAAATACAAATTTTTATCAATATTGATTAACATTAAAAGTTTTACAACTTTGATCATATACATGCTACTAACATATTAATTAGAAATATGTATCTATATGCAAAAGAATAGTTGCAAACAGAAATGAGTTGTGATATGCGACTCACGCTTTTATGTGCAGTGGATATGTAAATAAAAGCGTGTACTTTTTAAAAAAATGGTGAGCTTACTGAAGGGCATAGAGCACGCGGAGGTCCACGTAAGCGCTACCAGGATACACTTAAAACTGCGCTAAAGGCCTTTGACATTAGACACGACACTTGTGTGACGACAAAAGATGTTTAATTTATATGGCTAAGGTGTAAATAGTAACTGAATTGATCTTTATATCCACAAGTATATAGTTTAGTGATCTCAACACACTTAGTATATATGACAGAACAATTATATTTACACTTTGAACAGTTGGTTTGAAACATGAAAATCTCACAAATTAATGTGTATAAATTATCTTATCAATGGTCCCTTTTGGACAGCCCTATCATCATTAGAGGTTTTAGCCCTTTTAACTTAATGTTTATTAGGTTGGTACTTAAATGTTAGCTCAGTCCTTTAGATCAGTGCTTCTCAAAGTGCCGGTCCGTGGGCCATCCGATGCCAGTCCGCAGAAGTTACCAAGAAAGGACATTTTGCTACCACGCCAGTACAGGGAAAATAGTTCACCGGTCCCTGGTGCAATGGAAAATATTACACCCGGTCCGCAATACTAAAAGTTTGAGAAGCACTTGAGTAAATCAGTTGGACAATAATGGCAGGATACACAAAGAAAGGGACATAACCGTTTTATTTTAGTTAAGTGACAAACTCAAGTGACCAAATATTGTGTATACAAGGGATAGAAATTGAACTTGCCAAAATAATTTGATCATAAAATCTTCAGCAGAATAAATTATTTGGGAATTATTTCTAGACCATTGCGTGCCCGAGCAAAATCAAACTACCTCATAACGATCAGACACTCATCACCCAGATGAGGACTAACACTGTCCCACACGGAGCTACCTACACACGAAAAGGGATATCGGCTGCTGAATATGTGGCAACGTCGTGGTTAACCAATCGGGGGTTAGGATGGGTTGGTCCTAACAACGGTGGAGAGTTACCTTACTTGCTATTATGAGGCTTGACATTAATGCAATGAGCCGGGTCACAAGGGCGCAGAGCTCGACCCTAAAAGAGGATGTCACGTTAGACAAGTGATATTAATAAAACTTCTTTCAACATTTTATAACGTTTAGAAGTTATTGTTACATTCAGCTTTTTGTTTCTTTTAATTTTTATGTTGTATTCGTACTCTGCTGGTGATTAACAGGGACAAATAAAAGCGTCAACAACTTCAGATAGCGTGACTAAATAATTGATGACCATATATATTTTTAAGTGGCATCAAGTATATGGGAGTTTGTGTACTTTTAATTAGGAAAATGAGGGAAACAAACTAACTTGAAAAGTGCTAATAAAATATATTTATTCAAAGATAAAATTAAGCTGTGTATATTTCGTAAAAGATATGAAAGTCTTGAACTTATTATCAAATAATAAAGCGTTATTGAAAATGTTTCGAACAACAAAAAAGTCATTATTGTTAAAATGGTACTTAAAAATAAAAACGTTATAAATTATTTTGGTTTATAAGTATAAACACACAATAAAATACGACATAAAAACTAATATTTGACATTTTAAAAAAATATTGTTACCATCCGACCGACATTCATGTTGCTCAAGAATCTAAAGGCTCTTATTTTAGCACTTCCATACAATCACATTTTACGAAAACATTAATTTCTATAAATTAACCAAAGAATTAACAATGAATTTTAAAATTTAAACAAATATGCTATGTTACCTAAAAAAATGAGGTATTTTTAAAATGTCTGTAAAATGAATCATTTACAAAAAATACAGGAAAGTGAAAATATTCAATTATATAAAACAATTAGCGTCGTAAATACTTATGGTCAATTAAAGAAACCATTTAAAATAATATTCACATGTATTAACTTAAGAATTAAAAATGAATTTAAAAATTTACAAAGAATATGCTATATTACTTTAAAAACGAGATATTCTTAAAATGGCTTTAAAATGATTTATTTACAAGAAATAAGTGAAAATATTTAATTAAATAAAATGTAGATAATTAGCGTCGAAAATACTTGTGGTCAAATCTAGAAATCATATTATTAACATTTGTGGAGTTTAAAAATAAAATAAAAATATCAATAAAGATGCTTATTTGCTTACATTTAAAAGAATAGGCTTAAGTGATGTATAAATTATTGTTGATGAAACCATCGCTGTGGTACAGTCATTGGACAACAATGCAGGGGTTCATCCAACTTGACCAACTCAATCCCATCATAGAAATCTGGAAGAGATCGCCTCACTGTGTTTACGTCAAGTGGAGCCACCAGGTCTGTACCAAATATGACCAGTTTATCAAGGTAGGTGACCGCCAGCATGGGTTTCCACTCACAGTCCCACAGTCGAGCTACAGACTGGAACATCAGCCTGTCATCATTCTTGACCAGTCTTTGCAAATCACCAAAAGAGTTCAGAATGAACGTGCTAGTACCGTCACTTATGCTAATTAAACTGCTGACCCTTCCATCAAAGCGGGACAACTGTTTAAAAACAATAGTTTCAGTATCTAGGGTATACACTTTGACGTCTTCCTCTGTGTTAACAAAGAAGAGTATAACACTCTCAAACGACACGATTTCACTTGCGGCTGAGATACTCTCGGACCGAAACACTTCCTCCCAGATTGCATCACTCGTGTCATCGGACGCCTCACAAAAACGACACAACACACCATGTTGGAATCGATACATAGATCGTAAGTGACAGAAAAGCTTGTTGGATTGGTCAGGCCTCAAATCAGAGTCTTCCGGAATTTCCTCAACTATAACATGTCTCCATGTGCAGCTATTGTTGTCATCTAGTGATAACAATGAATGGTAAAATTTGCTCACTTCCTCGATATAAATTTTGTTTTTGAAAACAACCAGGTTTTGATAGGTCGTCCCGTATAAGTGAGGAATCCATGGAACCTTGCATGGATTCTGAGGATATTCCATTCCATACACGGTCAACTGATGCTCAGTCATAATGACCACCGCGTGTTCAAACAGACTAGATTCACGGTGTGTCGAAGACTTTTGCCAACTGCAGTAGTTGGCGTCACATTTGCTCAAGAATTCTTTAGCTTCCCTGATGATCTCGAGGCATTCAGAAGACTGGCTTGAAAAATTATTCTGAGTGAGATCATTCAGACATTTCTCGGATACAAGAGACATCCTGGCTGACCTGAACAACTGAGGCAGATGGGTTAACCTCTCATTTAGAAACTGGCCTGTGTGAACATCCAATGCTGTTAAATGTGATTCTGTGCATAAACACCCTGCACTCTCTTGCGAAGTTTGCAAACCCTCAATATGACTCTCTTCCAATTCATCTAATGCATTTTGATAATAAGTCCACTTTATAACGCTCTTGATGACCACATCTTCATTGGTGACGTTTAAAAGCTGATTTTCAAGCAACTCTGAAAGCACATCTGGTGTCATCAGATGAATGAAGTCTTCTGTTTCGACAATAATCTCAAAGCCAAAGAGCATAAAACTATAAGCACATGTCTGAACTTTAGTTGAGAGCATGCTCTTCCCAAAATAAAACATTTCAATGCAGTTATGATAACGGACGTTTCTTACAACAAACTGTTCACATTCATCACATAAATCGTGTATCTGAAGAAACAGAGCGGTCAGCCAGACGTGTTGGACGTTGTCGTGCGTGACGTCGAACACTCCTGTGTACAGCGCCCTGAAGATGACCTCAATTACCTCTCTGGACACCAGCTTCAACTCCAGGCGACTCTCAAGCGATTCTCTAATGCCTGAACGAAAGACACTCTGGAAATAACCGGAAGTTTCTTTCAGGATGTCTTTATGGCAACGGTACGAGACGCCCTCGACAATGACGTCAAAGTCTCCGGACGAATCGTCTGCTGGCCATGCTGCTAAGAGGTTGTTACGAAGGTTATGGTTCCGAAACGTACCATGGCTCACCAAATCCTTATTTTTAGCCCCGTAGACATCCAAGTGTGTCGCCTTAGCTGGTACAGATACTCCACTTCCCATCCTTGTAAACCAGGAGAGGTGAACAGACTGTAAATATATCTGGAAAAGAAATTCAATAATGAATTTATGGCTCATTCATTGTAACAAATTTATTAAGATGTATTTACCCATTTTTAACCTAAAGAGCATAATTAAGTATAAACTACTTTTTCAGAGGAAACTTTACAAGTGCAATAAAGTTTAATGCTGATCAGCCAGAAATAAATTACACAGTTCAACAATTAGGCTATTCTTTGCACAGTTGAAACAATTATATATATATATATATATATATAATTCTCTTCATGGTGGGACCATGCGAGGCAAGCTGCAAGTATGTGCAAACGAGTTTGACGAATGGCCCTCGCTGGGGTCAACTAAAGACAGTTAACGTTTGGCAAGCGAAGGTAATGGTGGGGTGGGCATGTCTTGAGACCAGCAATGTTTTTTACATTTACTTTCGATGTTCCTGCACTGTGTGTATGTATTTCGTAGTGTATTGGTTAATACATCCGCCTGACATGCGGAAGGTTTTAGGTTCAAGCCCAAACGGCAACATGTTTTTACCACGTTTTTATTAACTCACGTACGTTCCTGTTTGTCAAAAATATTTCAAATCTGCCAACGTAAAATTAAACCCCTTCTGATGGCCCTAGAGATCTCGAAATTTTACCACAGATAGACCTTGGATGACAATACATTGAATCAAAATTTCAGATCGATCGAATGTACCGTTATTAAATTATTGAACTTTTTAGTTTATTTTTATATAAGCATATGTATTATACGTCTGCTCTTGTTTACATTACATTCACGTGCCGAGTTCACAGAAAACCCCGACCACATCAACCATGTGTAACATCAAAGGGAGATCATTCATTTCCACTCTGTAAATGTTTGTCGGGCAATGCGCATTATATTTGAACATAATCAATACTTCAAAACTCACCATAGCATACACTTAGACTAAAACGACTAAAATAAATAGAAGTAAAAAAAAACAAGATTTTTAAAAACCACGTTTTTATAAGCGGACTAAAAAGAAGAATATAATTTTAAAACTTATAAGTTTAAGTACTTTAATTTAATATGACTAAAAACGTGGGGCGGGTGCTTAAAATCCCATTCTAATTTAGAAATATAACACAAAAATTAAAGATTCAAACTTTAGAAGGCAAAAGAGAGATCTGTAAGTGAGCGAATGAGTGAACTGCTTATGCAAACCTCACAAGCGCCCAAAAATCGTGTTTTTAAAAAAAAACTTTATATTAACTCGTGGTGACTGGTTGCTTGATTGCTTGCTTGATTTCTTGTCGCCAAAACTTTGGATAAATTTTTAACCCACTTCCTCGTAAGCTAGCGAGCTGAAATTTAGCAAGCAGTTTGATGGCGATGATAAAAACTATGTATTAAAATTTCAGATCGATCGCATGTACCGTATTTGAATTATTGATAGTATAGATTATTTTATTTATCTCTTTTTTTCTCTATGTATCATGTTATTTTTTGAGATAGAGCGTCGCGGTGCGTATTATATTGAACGACCTTTCTGTCGCGCAATAAGGTGCGTATTTTATTGACAACACTTTTTATAAACATATTCCTGATCAGTGCGCATTATATTAAACATGTTTTACGACACAACTACAATTATGTATTTTTGGATGATCTTGCGCTGCGTATTGTAATGAACATTCTTTTAGTTACGTCTCGTACATAAAGGATTTATAGTCAAAAACTTGGTTTTTTACGGGTTTTTAAAATTAAAATCTTAAATGAGTTGGATACATTTTAAGTAAAGTGTTAGGTCTCAATGCTATGTTGATTGTTGCCTTGCTCTCCGCTACACACCACACATTTAACATTGTTACGCTGGGGTGGGAAAAGTTCGGCAGGGAAGGGAGGGCTATCCTACTACCAAAAAAAAACTAAATGTGGGATGTGCTTCAATGATCCGTGTGGCCAGAACTAATATTTGTATTAATGTAGCCGAGTGGTGGCTAAGTTAACTTAAAACAATGAAGTTCAATTCACTCGGTAGGATATCAGTTTATTCCAGAATTACAATAAGAATGGGCCATGAACTAGTTAACACATCCGTCATCCATGCGCCACCTCAACACTATTTTACGCACACTCTCCTCTCACACAGACCAGGGGCAGTGTGTCACTCGCCCACCGGTGTGTCCCTGCTAATCACGTGACTGACCCCCCGTGCATTAAAACCACCGGTAGTTGGTCAGTCACTCTGGGTGAACTCCAGTCGCCTCGAGGGCTGGAGTAAATCTGCACTGACCCGTGAAGGTCACTACAGCAGACTGCTGAGGTCAACTCTAGCAGACGGCTACAGTTTCCCCAGGCCCCTGAATGCCAGCGCCCTCGCTGGTCAAAATATTGTTTTGCCGAAGCAAACAAAGAAAAGCATATCACCCATAATGACAATCATGAGAATGAAGTATATGGTGGCAGTCTGTAATGAATGATTTGACAGATGAGATGGATGTGTATTTAGTCATTCAATCAAGCTTTCTTTTGAACGCTATCAGAAATTACACAGTGCACATTTACACGTGTAAATGGGAGCAAAATGTACATGATGCATGGAACAAAGCGAATAAATGGACAGACTGTTCCTGACTCAAAAAGAACACTTTGAATAAACATAACAAATAAAGTTTGTCAGTGATAACTGTCTTAGTCACTTCCAGGTCTACCTGATCTAATGATTATACCAGGTCATGTACTTAGTATATGACCAATGCATCAAAGCTCCCACTAGCACTTCTGTCTGCCACTAATGAAAAGGTAATTAACCTTAACTAAATTTTCGTGCAACGCATTATTAAAGTGAAAAACATTCTCAGCAAAGTGTCAACAAAGACGAAAATTCCAGTGGCAGTCATCACATATTTACAAATAGTATTTCAAGAACTTGCCGTTTTGGCACGTTGGGCGATGCGAGCTGACCTGCGAGGTACCCCGGGTGGCGGTAGGTCCACTCCTGCATCTGGTTGCTGGTCTCTGGGTCGCCCTGTAGAGATGACGATCACCTCATCATCACTTTCGCACTCCGATGTGGTACTAGGCGGAACTATCTCTGCCTCTGGAACTAGATCCCACAGAGGTGCCTCCGCCAGAAGTAGATCTTTTCGGTTTGCCGTTTTCTCTACACCTCCGACCAGTGGTAGTAATTTGTACATATCTTTGTCTGGTAGGCGGGCAGTGACACAGTATAAAGCTGGGTGCCAGTAATCTTTAAATTTATTTTTCCCTTTACCCGGATGACGCATATAAACCATGTTCCTTACGGATAGCGGAGGTTCACTCGCGTGCTTGTAAGGCTGGTCTGAGTGGGTAAGGGTCAGGTCTGTTGGACTCTCGTACCCATGTCGCACTGATAGTGGGTGGTCACGTTTGTTTTTGTCTATGACTGTAGTCCCGGTAGCCACTCTGTCCTTCAGAATTTGCGGTTTGCAATGCTTCCTATGTTTACGGCGCTGGTTGGGCCGTGCTGTGTATTCGCTGCGGCAGTTCATGCTTTCACTGGCCTTCCGTGGACGAGGCGACCACTCCATCACACACGGTTGCACCCGTGTAGTGTGTGGCCAATAACGATTGTTTAACACATTGCTTGTGTCTCTGTCTTCCTTTTGTCGTAACCACGAGGACACTGTCACGGAGCGTGACGTTGCAGTGACGTTTTCGGTGTAATTGGGTGGAGTGAAAATATTTTGGGCTGCAGTGCACCTCTCAGACCCTCGGCCTGTCTTGACCACAGTTTCCTGGCTACCAGGTGGACCTGGGGTTGACAGGAAATGAGGTGTCCCATTGTGGTGGTCAACATACCTCTTCTTGGCACGACAGACCTCTTCAGCGTGGCCCTTACGACTACACCATAGACAAACCAGTTTTTCGACGATAGTGTTTCTGGTGTTGTCTGAAGGTTGGCTGCCCATGGTTGACGTGTGTCCCGTGGTATCGGTGCATCGATTCGTTAATCCTGTCTGCCACAGCTGCTACCTGCTGTTCTATGTGGACCATCAGTTGTTTCGTCATCTGGGTCCAGTCAGGGAGAGGCGCTGCTGAGAGCTGTGAACTGGTGGAGACATCAGCGAAATCCTCTCTCATCCACCTTTGGGCTTCCCTACAAACATCTTCGAATGTGCTGTCTGGGTGTAGCCTGGCGTAGGCTTTCATGTCCCGTCGTAGTGCTGCCGGCTGTAGGCCTTGAACAAATGCACTCCTCAGCATGTCATCAGCCAGGGTGCCGGGCCGTGCGTTGTTTGCTAGGGTAAAGAGGCTGTGTAGGTTGGAGGCATAGCCCTCTACACTTTCACCTAGGCCCTGAAGCCGTCTGTAAAATGACGAGGCCAGGGTGGTGCCATCTCGTTGATCTCCCCAGTTTTTCACTATTAGCTTGAGCAGTTTATCAGGGGTGTTAATCTCAGTCGGTGCCCGGTCCAATATGTCTTGGCGGGCCCTTCCTTCCAAGGCACCAAGTATGCAGGTGACTGCTGAGGCTGGAGGCATAGGCTCGAACTGCAAGAGCAGTCGAACCTCTTTTACAAATTGATCCGCACCACTTTCTCCATTAAACCGTGGTAGCTTTGGCAATCTGTTGACTTGTACTATTTTTTCATCTTGCTCCATCCTTGCTGGAACTGAAAACACTGTTGTAAAACTGATATCCCGTACCTAAGTAAATCCTGCCGACGACGCCAAACTGAAGCCGAGTGGTGGCTAAGTTAACTTAAAACAATGAAGTTCAATTCACTCGGTAGGATATCAGTTTATTCCAGAATTACAATAAGAATGGGCCATGAACTAGTTAACACATCCGTCATCCATGCGCCACCTCAACACTATTTTACGCACACTCTCCTCTCACACAGACCAGGGGCAGTGTGTCACTCGCCCACCGGTGTGTCCCTGCTAATCACGTGACTGACCCCCCGTGCATTAAAACACCGGTAGTTGGTCAGTCACTCTGGGTGAACTCCAGTCGCCTCGAGGGCTGGAGTAAATCTGCACTGACCCGTGATGGTCACCTCTAGCAGACGGCTACATTAAGACGCGCGTTTTGCTCATTAAAAATCATTTATTCAATAAAAATTTTATTTATAAAATGAGAGTATGAACTGTTTTAATTTAAATGAAGGAATGATGAATCGCTGGGAGAAATGTTAGGTTTTTCAGATTAGATGGGATAGTTGTGAAAAAATTCTGCTTAAGTTAAGCATAACGGAAAAAACACGTAATGACAGATAGGCCTTAAAGTTAATACAATTAAATACTTGCTAACAGTTTAAGATATGTAAGACGTCGGTCGTGTGGAGTCATGCCAAGCGAGTTGACCGCGACATGGCAAAATGCAACTGTTGTAATAAAATTGTGTCTGTGAAGAGTAGCAACACCAGTGCGATAACGCGCCATCTGGCCGCTATTCATTAAGTCTATTTTGATAAACCAATTGCCGATCCACCCAATATCAGAAATATTTTGGTGACAAAGGCAGCACCACTGACCAAAGCATGATCGATTGAGATTGACCGCAGTATTGCGTCCTTAATCCCACGTGGCGGCCGACCAATTAGCACAATAGAAGGAGATGGATTCCGAGAATTGCTGAAATCTGACATCTGTTTCGTCCTGGCAGGTCGTCACGCTGCTACCCCTGTCAGTGAAAGCATAAGCTAAGCCAGTGGCGCCACAGCTGGTGGGTCCACTGAGTAGCGCCGCCCTACGCATCGCCTACCGACGCCAAGTGTATATTAACATTCAAGGTATGACACTGAACGTAACGTCATTGTTGTTGACATTTTGTTTGCATGTTCAGTTTACTGTTTAGTTTATGAGTATGAAGAATGCATTTACAACAGGAATTGAATAAAAGTTTTTAGTGCATTACAGTTAATAGTAGTGCATTAGAAACAGTATGTTACTGGAAGCATGTCGTTGGCAATTCTGTGAAATGAGGTGCATGAGGTGGCTAGTTTGCATTGTATAGCGGTCATGACGGGGAAATTTATGCGCGACATTTCGAACGGGTATTTTCACAGGTACCCGGGCAGCTTTTTTCAACAATTTTTATAGCCTTAATGACGACTTAAGCCATACATTTTAAACCATCTGTTTGGATTGAAATTTAACGCAAAGTTTAACGTTTTAAAGGTTTATATAATTCCCCTTGTTGGACGATAATAATTACACCTGGATTGTAGGTCATATTTAAAATAGTAAAGTGTGTTTATAAATAATAAACACAACTATAACACACTCACCTTATCAGATGTCTGGGTCAGAATGTAAGATTGAGCTGATGTATATATGAACGAAAGCTGCAGCAGTTGTTTTACAAGTTATCACCACAGAATTAGTTGTACAGACTAAACGTGTCCGTACATAGAGTTTAGATATCACAAGCTGAAAGTAGACACAAGGTTTCTGATATTTGAAAATAACACTGCCCACTGCCCCTCTTATACTTATACCCATCTACTCAAGCGTCCCCTGTGGTGACGTCAGTGACAACGTTGTGCTGACCAGTCATCTGTGACATCCTTTGTTAAACCCAGATTCGTTCGGTTCGGCGATTCAGGCAACTCTACCGCGTAATATCTTGGGGGGGGGGCAACTTGGTAGATCCCCTTTGAAATCACTCATCGGCACTTACACGTTTGAAAAAAGTAAATATTGATTTTCTTTGTATTCACTTGGAGCCAGGGATGACCAGCTGGGCGTCATGTGGGATGATCAGATTGGTGACAACTGTACCAATGAACGACACTTGCTATCACAACTTAGGAGTTACCACCTTGGTCACTAACCATGAACTAGTGAATGCGTAATGGACTCGTGACAATCTGTCTCTTCTTGTACGTTTATTATAGTTTATTACTAGTGTATTACCCGTCAAAAATAACGGAAGTTTTCAAAAATAAAAATACACCGTAATTCAGCTGAAATAGTTTTTGTAATTGTCCCTTTTGCCTGAAAGCCGTATAGTAAATAATCAGAAAATGTAGAGACAATAAGAGAAAAATTAAATCTCATTTCTATACCGAACAATTACATGCGGACTTTAGAAAGAGCTATTTTTGGTGCAGTCATTTTTTTTCAAGGCTTTTCTTTGTATTAGCGGTGTAGCGTATCGAACGAACGAACACACACAGCAAATTATATATTGTGATAGTTTATTATGTTAAGGATTTTCATGTCCTGACCCCCCCTCCCATTGGGCAAAGTCTGAATTTAGACGCCATCATCTCCCCCTCCCCCCCCCCGCAGCCACACACAATTCTTAAATTACAGACGCTTGTTCTATACAGAAGATTATTGCGTCCTACGATTATACATGGTTTATATCTAGTCTAGTCTTGCATTTTTAGTAAAGATTGATTACAGATTTATTACAGATGTTGATAGTATATTGGTTTTCCTGGTTTCTTTGGGCAACCAATTCCACGTCAGAATTCTAGAAGGGAGGAACGATAATTTGTATGTGTTTGTTATTGCATACGGAATAAGAAAGGTGTTTCTATCCTTTTGTCTATCTGAGGGTTGTATTAAATTATCTTTGTGTTGTATTTCTAAGTTAGAGTTTATTGTCTTATGTATTATTACTATTTTGCTCTTTGTCTTTCTATCCACTAGTGTTTCAAGATTGACGTTTTAAAACACATACACATACACACTCACACATGCACATAAACACACACCAGAACATGCAAACATCTTATAGAGAAAGATAAGTGTGATTTTGTTGTATGTTCAATGGTGTTCCATAGCTTGTTTCCATTAAAAGTAAACCAAACAATCGATCACGTCCTAATTTCAAATGACCGTTCATTACAACATGCAGTACACCTCTGATGACTAAACCCTTTAGCCCAAAGGTAGTCATTTAAAAATAATAAAAAACATGGAGAAAGGCTATTTCTATAATGAAAGATTTAGATGTACGTTAAGAAATAGTCTTTTGTGTGTGTTCAGTACTTTTTTAGCCTTTACTACCAAAATCAATTAAACAATGATTAAACATTTATAGAACAATTATAGAAGAAGTAGAAGATTCTACACGTTAGTAGAATCTAAGGGAAGATGGGGGACATGTCAGGGGTATGAAAATCACTTAGTGAATGCTTGTTGACTGGAGTGGACACTTTTCATGAATATAATGTTTTAGTGAACACTGTTAGTCACATGGCTGTGTGACCAGAGGACACGCCAGGGACAGTCGAGACCAGTTTTGGTGTCTAAAAGAGACGAGTTGGGGGGCAGTAGTGAAGTCAGACCGGTTGGGGTAGACCGGGTAGCTGCAGAGTTGCAGTAACACAGGGTTGATGTTTAACGTCGCCCAGAAGCGGTCGGGTCGGACCGAGGGGACTTAGACACTCTGTGTACATGGAGTTCTGAAGAGGATTTGAGCAGGGGCCCAGGAGCGGTCGCACCGGACCGAGGGCGTGCTCGTGACGAAACGGTAGTGTCGGGGGTGCATGTACACCCATTGGTATAAAGGTGTAATTGCTGTCTAGGCAGGACAGCCAGTTTGTACAGTTGTGTATAGTATAATAAACATTGAATTGTTACACAGACTTGTGTCATCTTTTGAGTGTTGTATGTAGCGGAGAGCAAGGCAACAATCCACCTAACATCGAGACCAAACACATTTCTTTAAAAGATAAACGTAGCTTATATGCACCGTAATGACATTATATGTTGAAGTTAGGATATGAATTGTTAACATTGCAGGCATTGTGTTACTATTTTTATGTGAAGAGCCGTGAGTTCAATTGCTTGCTAAGGTGCTGCGTTTTATAAATTTTCAAATTAGTACTATTACAGACACTACACTGCATAACATATTTAATTGTAAGATTAATTTATTAAATACAGTTGTCTGACTTTGTTGTGATCCAATTCAATACTACATTACAACTAAAACATTTATTATATATTTTATGGAGCTTTCGTGTTACGATTTCTGGTCTTTTTAAATCCCTTATATTAACTTCACCGGCGTCTCTCTCTCTCTCTCTCTTGGGCGGGCGGAAAAACAGAAGTAAAAATTACCCACTTCCCATGATCCGATTGAACTAAAATTTGGCACACGGACCCGTCTAACCTGACAATGCATCGTATCAAAATTTCAGATCGATCGAACGTACCGTAATTAAATTAATGCATTTTTAGTTTATCCTTATATGAGGTATGTAATTTAAATTCACTGTTTGTTATTGTTTTTTTCCCACGTGAATGTTTGAGTTGTCATGACCCATCGAATTACCGCGTGCTTTTGTTTACATTTTACGTGTCATGCTGAGCTCAGCCCCCCCCCTCTAGGGTTATGAAGCAAAGTTGAGTTAAGAGTTAGAAAATACTGTTAGTTATGTCTCATATATAAGGGATTTATAGTCAAAAACTTTGTTTTTACGGGTTTGTTTTATTTGTGGTACTTTATTTATTCTTAAGATGCGTTTAAAATATTTAATTAAAACTGTCGCAGCTACAGGGGCGGGCATTTTTTAAGGATTTCAGCGTGCACTTTTGGGTTACGATGGGACCTAACTCCTGTCATTCGGCATATTAAACTAAGTGAGCTCCCCTCTGCAGTCTTAACTTTGAAAAAAAGTCAGTTTCTAGTGTAGAATCTTGGCGTAATGATGTGATATATTGTTAGCTCATATTTGTTGCAGTCTGGTATTTTGTATTGCAAAAATTAACAAATTAAAACCTCATAACAATGTAGAAAAACAACAACATCAATTCACTTCTCTAAAAACCACAAGTTCAATAAATATATCGGCTATTTACACCCTTGTCCCCTTACTCCTTCCACGAGTCTACCCTACCGTCAATACGTCACAGCTCTAACACCATATATCATATGTCCGCACCGTGCGCTAAACTAATAGAAATAGTATCGCGTACAACCCCATTAACCACTAATAATAGACTTGGGAGTATTTGATATCTATATTCATCAATTTTGGCCTGCATATTTCTAATATAACTTTTCTCTCATGTGGTCAATAGTTTTTTTTTAATTTTAAATGGAGTCTGATACCAGTTACATAACATTTTTAGTCATATTAAATCAAAGTACTTGAACTTAATAAGTTTTAAATTATTTTCTTCTTTTTAGTCCACTTATAAAAGCGTGTTTTTTAAAAAAATATTTTTTACCTCTATTTATTTACGTTTGTTTCTCGGCGGGCAGGCGTTACCACGACAGACAAGACAGACAGAGAGACAAGACGGTGAAGTTAATATAAGGGATTTAAAAATCTGCATAACATAGGACGAGAGTGAACTCCCCTAAATGTCCAATTTCTTCAAATTATGTAATATTTCGTAAAACATAGTTGCTAAATAAAGTATGTTAAATGTAAAGTTCTATATTTTTTTTCAGTCCAATACTTTGTCAAATTCCAATATCCATAAAATCTATTAACTAATGAAGTGAATTTTAAGAGATTTTAAATTATTATCTCCTCTTAAGTCTTAAGTGCATCGTGGCTAGAAGGTCTTTACAAAAAAATAATTGAAGAGTTGAAAATAAACGTGGGGGTGGGGTGGATGGGAATAGAAAAGAAAAGAAGAAGAAATAAAGAAAATTGGGGGGGGGGTGAAAAAAGAATAGAATCCAAGAAAATCTTAGTTACAGTTATTGTCTTTTTTAAACCATCTTTGTTGTTGTTATCAGTCGCAATCGACGAGGAACACTCATCATAATAGTTATGTGTTTAGGCAGTCGTGTTTTAGGCAGTCACGTGTGTTTAGGCAGTCACGTGTATGAGAGGAGCGTCGGCATGTCTGACAAGAGATGGTTGGGATGCCATCAGGAGTGTTTTGATCACGATCCTTCCTGGCCTGACATCGGGACTTGGACTCCCAGCAGTCATGCCCTCCCAGCAGTCATGCCCTCCCAGCAGTCACGCCCTCCCAGCAGTCATGCCCTCCCAGCAGTCATGCCGAGTGACGAAATCCTTAAGTGCGGTCTAAAGCGCATCTTTGTAGCACTCACAGTAATTTAATATTGAATGTGGTGTAAATTTTGACGTTTTCCACTTCATTTTTTAAGAAAAGACCATTAGCAGATTTTATTGTGAATGGAGGCTGGCGTTCATATTTATTTTTATTAAATTGATTTATATTTATATGGTCACAGCTGCTTTATAAATAATAATTGTTATTATTATATAATTTTTAAAAAAAATAATGGACGCACTTCCCAGACAATTTGAAAAAAAAAGCTTTCTTAAGAAATTAAGATAATTTAGACTTGAGATTACATTTAGATCCTAAGCTTGTTTAGCTTGTAGGTTAATCCAGCACTGCGAGAATCACATAGCCTATTCGATCTAATCTATGTGTTTTAGCATTTAGATTAAAGTAAATGCAAGCAGTTTATTTATCACGCTGTCCTCAGAGACATTACCCAGACATTCTAAACATAATAAACTATAATAAATTTACATGAGGACACAGATTGTCACGAGTCTATGGCAATTCAATAGTTATAAATTAGGACGGTAACTCCAAAAGCTGTAATAGCAAGTGTCGTTGTTGGCACAGTTGTCATCAATCTGGTTATTCCTCATGACACCAATGTGGTCATTCCTCATGACACACAGCTGGTCATCCCTGACACCAAATAAATACAAAAGAAAATTATTGTTACACATTCACACGTTTAAGTGCCGGGTGAATTATTTCAAAAGGTAGTTACCACGTTGGTGTCCCTCTCCCCCCTATCCCCACGATATTACTGAGGAGGGCTGGGTGGTGTGGGAGAGTTGCCCGAATCGCCGGAACCAACTAATCTGGGTTAACAAAGGATGTCACAGATGACTGGTCAGGACAACGTTGTCACTTACGTCACCGAAGGGACGCTTGAGTAGATAGGTA
Organism: Ampullaceana balthica; assembly: GCA_944989445.1. Classification (NCBI taxonomy): domain Eukaryota; kingdom Metazoa; phylum Mollusca; class Gastropoda; family Lymnaeidae; genus Ampullaceana; species Ampullaceana balthica. The sequence goes on along the minus strand of CALYLW010000771.1, from coordinate 91,685 downwards.
TAAGAAGGGGTGGGCAGTGGTAGGGTTATTTTCAAATTTCAGAAATCCTTTGTGTCCTTGCACAACTTGAGATATCTAAACTCTATTTACGGACACGTTTAGTCTGTACAACTAATACTTATCTTATATGATCTTATCTTATCATATCTTATCTGTATACAGACGCTCCTTCTTTACAGAAGATTATTGCGACCTACGATTATCTATGGTTTGTGTTTAGTCCTGCAGTTTTATTAGAGATTTAAATGTTGATAAAGTGTTGGTTTTCCTGGATTCTTCAGGCAACCCATGCCACGCCCGAATTCCAGACGGGAAGAACGAAAATTTGGTTCACCGACGAAACGGCCCCGGACTAATAGATGGACTAAAAGTAAAATGTCCAATCAAATGTTAAATTCGTATTTTCACTCACCTATTCAGTGTCAGGTTTTGCTAATAATAAACAATAATAATGACATCACGACAGTGAATTTAATAGCCTTTATGCGAAATGGTACCAATCGCGGCTGTTTGTTGACAAGAAACAATATAATGACGTCACAAGATATAATTTTACAATTTTACCACTTTATTTAAGGGTGAAAAAGTTGAAAAAAGCTTAAAATGAAAAAAATAAATAAATTTTTTGTTGGAAAATGTTAACAATTTGTCTGGGGCCGTTTTTACCGGGGCCGTTATGTCGGGGTCGTTTTGTCGGGGCCGTTTTGTCAGGGGCCGTTTTGACGGGTCACCGAAAATTTGTATGTGTTTGTTACGGCATAAGGAATAAGATAGGTGTTTTTATCATTATGTCTATCTGAGTGTTGTATTAAGTTATCTTTGTGGGGTATTCCTAAATTAGAATTAATTGCTTTATGTATGATTAAACTTTGATCTTCGTTCTTCTTTCCTCTAGTGTTTCAAGGTTTAATGAGTTATCTAATGGTGTTATTCTTGTCAGTTTTGAATATTCTCCAGTAATGAATCTGGCAGATCTTTTTTGAATTTGTTCTAGTTTATCAATGCTTTTCTTTAGTGGATGGGCCCCATACAGAAGATGCATATTCTAGTACAGGTCTCACCAAAGTGAGGTAGCATTTTAGTTTTATATCTCTATTGCATTTGTTAAAGTTCCTTTTTATAAAGCCTAAGGCTTTTGTTTGATTTTTTAATATCTTCATTGACATGGGGATTCCCTGATAGTTTCTCTTTATTAAGACTCCTAAGTATTTTGCATCTTTAGTTTGGGTCAGTTCTTTTCCATGAATGTAATATTTTGAAAGTATTTGTTTCTTTTTCTTTGTTACTCTTAACAATTGACACTTTTCTGGGGGGAAAGACATACTCCAGTTAGTTTACCCATTTTAGCAATTCATCTAAGTCTTTTTGTAAAATTTTGCTATCTTGTTCTGATTTAATTGTTCTATAGATTATACAATCATCAGCAAATAACCTAACTTTTGATCCTGTTGAGATGTTTTTGGGTAAATCATTTATATAAATTAAAAAGAGTAAGGAACCTAGGACAGTTCCTTGTGGAACTCCTGGGTTAACCTTTATTGGTGCAGATTTAGATCAATTAATTATTACAGTTTTCTCCCTGCCGCAAAGAAAGTTTTGGATACAGTGATGTAAGGGACTTGAGATTCCAAAGTAGTTAAGTTTTTTAAGTAAACTAAGGTGTTGAACTTTGTCAAATGCTTTTGAGTTTACATCAGGGGGAGTTCAGTCAGTTTCAGTCTGTAAAAACGCGATGCGTTTTAAAGAAATAAAATTTTCGATATACTTTATGATTTTACACTTAAACTAAAAAGAATAAACTAAAGAGAGGTAAAAAAAAATATGTTTAAAAACAACGTTTTTATAAGTGGACTAAAAAGAAAAACATAATTAAAATCTTATAAGTTCAAGTACTTTGATTTAATATGTCTAAAAACGTGGGGCGTTAGGCATTTTTAAAGACCCCCATGGAACATATATAATTTAAGAATTTCCGTAACTCCATCAATGACGTTTTCCGGGTATAATTCCGAATAGCGGTGCTAAAATATTTCATTGAGGTGAGGGTGTGTTAAAGAGAAGGGGGGAGGGAGGGGATTCGCCGTTAAAGCAGAATTGCAAACAAGAATTATTGAACCCAACAAATCGTGTTCATAAACTTTTGATAACAAACGAGGTAAAATAAAACGCTTTCTCAAGATAATGGCGATACGTTTCTAATAAATAGTTGACATACAAATCTAGGTATTGACTCGCCAGCTGTGACCTTGTGAGAATCAGATGGGTATCGTGTTCTTCGAGTTTCAGTGGTACTTCCATCAAATTATGCCACCTCACCATTTGTCCTCGGTTTCCGACGACCTCAATTTTTACCTCGCTGTCACTTTAACTCACAATTTCACATTGCTGTCACATAGGCTCAAATTTTGACCGTCTTGTCACATAAGCTCACATTATGATATTGATGTCACATAAGCTGAAATCTTGACCTTGCTGTCACATAAGCTGACATATTGATCTCGCTGTAACATAAGCTCACATCATGACCTCACTGTCACATAAGCTGACGTATTGACATTGCTGTCACATAAGTTGAAATTTTGACCTAGCTATCACATAAGCTTACAATTTGACCTAGCTGCCAGATAAGCTCACATTAAGACCTTAGTGTCACATAAGCTGACATTTTGCCTAGCTGTCACATAAGCTTACATTATGACCTAGCTGTCACATAAGCTCACATTATGACCTTGGTGTCACATAAGCTCACATTATGAACTTGCTGTCACAAAGCTGACATCTTGACTATCTGTCACATAAGCTGACATCTTGACCTCACTGTCAAGTAAGCTGCTATTTAAGGCATTGGTTTAAAATTGACCAGGGCGTCAAGTAAACTCGGGTTTGAATTTTGCGTCACTTTAGCTGACTTGTGGACCAGGTTCCGTAACGAGAGTGGGGCAGAAGGGGCGTATCATGTTCTTCGAGTGCCAGTAGAAATTCAATCAAATTATGCCACCTCACGATTTGACTTCGGTTTCCGACGACCTCAATTTGTTACCTTGCTGTCACTTAAACTCACAATTTCACATTGCGTTCACATAAGCTGGCATTTTGACCTAGCTGTCACATAAGCTTACATTTTGACCTAGCTTCCACATAAGCTCACATTATGAACTTGGTGTCACATAAGCTCACAATATGACCTTGGTGTCACATAAGCTCACATTATAACCTTGATGTCAGATAAGCTCGCTTTGTGACGTTGCTGTCACACACGCTTACATCTGGACCTAGCTGTCACATAAGCTGATATCTTGACCTCGCTGTCAATAGGCTCACATTAGGACATCGCTGACACATAAGCTGACATCTTTACCTTGCTGTCACATAAGTTGACATTTTGACCTAGCTTTAACTTAAGCAAACATTTTGACCTAGCTGCCAAATAAGCTCACATTATGACCTTGGTGTCACATAAGCTCACATTATGACCTTGGTGTCACATAAGCTCACATTATGACCTTGTTGTCACATAAGCTCACATTATGACCTTGGTGTCAGATAAGCTCACATTGTGACGTTGCTGTCACACAAGCTTACATCTGGAACTAGCTGTCACATAAGCTGAAATCTTAACCTCGCGGTCAATTGGCTCACATTAGGACCTCGCTGTCACATACGCTGACATCTTTACCTTGCTGTCACATAAGTTGACATTTTGACCTAGCTTTAACTTAAGCAAACATTTTGACCTAGCTGCCAAATAAGCTCACATTATGACCTTGGTGTCACATAAGCTCACATTATGACCTTGGTGTCACATAAGCTCACATCATGACCTTGTTGTCACATAAGCTCACATTATGACCTTGGTGTCAGATAAGCTCACATTGTGACGTTGCTGTCACACAAGCTTACATCTGGAACTAGCTGTCACATAAGCTGAAATCTTAACCTCGCGGTCAATTGGCTCACATTAGGACCTCGCTGTCACATACGCTGACATCTTGACCTTGCTGTCACATAAGTTGACATTTTGACCTAGCTTTAACTTAAGCAAACATTTTGACCTAGCTGCCAAATAAGCTCATATTATGACATTGGGTTCACATGAGCTCACATTAGGAACTTGCTGTCACATAAGCTGACATCTTGACCTCGTTGTCACATAAGCTTATATTTAAGGCATTTGTTTACAGTTGATTAGAGCATCAAGTAAACTCAAGTTTGAATTTGGCCTAACTTTAGCTGACTAGTGGACCATGTACCATAACTAGATGTGGGCAGAGGAGGGAAATGTCCCTGTCGGCCCTTTTTTAGGGCGGCGAATACCTAATCGTTAATTAGCTTCTGGGAATTAACCTTTTAAAGAAATGGCAGCTTTTTATAATAGAAAAAAAATAAAAACCCAAAAAAGAATTGAATTTAAAACAAATAAAAGAACAATCCTAAAATATGTGAACGTTTCTAGTGACAAAAGTTTTAACTCCACTCCTGTTTGGACGGCACATACTCAAGCTAAGCCAATGAGTTTACTTTGTCATTACACCTGCTCAATATATGAACTCGGCATTATACCAGCTCATGATATGACTCGTGCGTCATTCTATCTCATGATATAACCCTCATGATATAACCCTCGTGATATAACCCTCGTGATATAACCCTCATGATATAACCCTCGTGATATAACCCTCATGATATAACCCTCATGATATAACCCTCATGATATAACCCTCATGATATAACCCTCATGATATAACCCTCATGATATAACCCTCGTGATATAACCCTCGTGATATAACCCTCATGATATAACCCTCATGATATAACCCTCATGATATAACCCTCGTGATATAACCCTCATGATATAACCCTCGTGATATAACCCTCATGATATAACCCTCATGATATAACCCTCATGATATAACCCTCATGATATAACCCTCGTGATATAACCCTCATGATATAACCCTCATGATATAACCCTCATGATATAACCCTCATGATATAACCCTCATGATATAACCCTCATGATATAACCCTCATGATATAACCCTCATGATATAACCCTCATGATATAACCCTCATGATATAACCCTCATGATATAACCCTCATGATATAACCCTCGTGATATAACCCTCGTGATATAACCCTCATGATATAACCCTCGTGATATAACCCTTTCATCATACAAACTAATGATATATGACTTTGGTGTTACACAAGCTCAGTATATGACCTCGGCGTCATACTTTCTTATGATACGAACTTTTCATCATACAAGCTAATGAAATAAGATGTTGGTGCCATACAAGCTCATGATATGACATTAGCTTCATACAAGCTCATGAGATGACATTAGCTTCATACAAGCTCATGAGATGACATTAGCTTCATACAAGCTCATGAGATGACATTTGCTTCATACTAGCTCATGATATGACATTAGCTTCATACAAGCTCATGATATGACATTAGCTTCATATAAGCTCATGATATGACATTAGCTTCATACAAGCTCATGAGATGACATTAGCTTCATACTAGCTCATGATATGACATTAGCTTCATACAAGCTCATGATATGACATTAGCTTCATACAAGCTCATGATATGACATTAGCTTCATACTAGCTCATGAGATGACATTAACTTCATACAAGCTCATGATATGACATTAGCTTCATACTAGCTCACGAGATGACATTAACTTCATACAAGCTCATGATATGACATTAGCTTCATACAAGCTCATGATATGACATTAGCTTCATACTAGCTCATGAGATGACATTAACTTCATACAAGCTCATGATATGACATTAACTTCATACAAGCTCATGAGATGACATTAGCTTCATACAAGCTCATGAGATGACATTAGCTTCATACTAGCTCATGAGATGAAATTAGCTTCATAATAGCTCATGAGATGACATTAGCTTCATACTAGCTCATGAGATGACATTATCTTCATACTAGCTCATGAGATGACATTAGCTTCATACTAGCTCATGAGATGACATTAGCTTCATACTAGCTCATGAGATGACCTTTTCATCATACAAAATAATGATTAGTGACACAAGCTCACAATATGACATTAGCGTGATTTAATTTAATGTACGACCTTGTCATCGAACAATCTCACACAAGCTCACGATTTCACCTTGTAATAATACGGTGGCGATATTAAACTATGTGTGCGTGTGTATTCGCATCGTGATAGTGTGTAGGGGTGGGAGATGGGCGAAAAATCTAATCCCTGTGATAACGTTTGAAATATTTACTTTACCTAATTAAATGGATTATTCATCCTTCATATACCGTGAAAAAAGCTCTCTTCAAAAGTCGTGGGATGAAAGTTGAGGTTATTATTTCATTTTTTTCTCCCTTCCCTTTTTTTAAAAAGATATTCATATATCATTTGGGTTCAGTTGTTTTTTTTCTCCACCCATAATGAACACGACTTTTTAAAAATGAATTGCCAAAATAAAACAGAGGATTTTTATCAATAATCATCAATTTCCTAATAAGACAATGAATAAGATACTTCTCTCCGGAATGAGTTTCACCTGATGAAATATGATAACACAACTAAAGATCGGAGATATTTAATGACAGCTCACAATTTCTACCACATCCCCCTTTTTCAAACCTAGTATCAAGATAGCGATCGACACAAAAATCAGACTAACATCACAAATATCACACATCTTAATATTGAAAGTGTTTTTTTCCTCTCAAAATCTCACTTTTAGTGACATATTTTAACATACCTTGACATCTAGCCACATATCTTAAACGCAACATGACATCATGTGAAATATTTCTATCTGAACCTTAAACTCCAGGACTAATCCTAAATTCACAGAATGACACGCCCTTGATAGATCGATTATGTTAATATCATCCTCACGATACCACTCTACATCAACCCGAACCCTACTCCCTCTCTCTCACACACACACGCACACATTCAGCATCTACTTAAAACTTCAACCCTCACTGACAGAGAATAAAAGCTGAGATCTTCAACTAAACCCACACATGAAATCCCTTCATATCGAAACGAATCACTGAAGAACAAATGAATCAATAGACTTATTTTGATTCAACGTAATTACTTTTTTCTTATAACGATCACTGAGCGTCTTCTTCAGAATCCATCACAAAACAAGTTTTGATAATTTGGATCAGACCGCAAGCTTCCCGCAACTAATTTTACTATCTGTTATGTTGTTTCCTGTTTAAGTATAGGTTCATTTCTCAATATGGTTTTAACAACATGCGCAGCGTTTTCAGCGATGACTTGGATCGTTCTACTGTCTATCGGTAATTACATTTTAAGATTTAACCATTTAATATTTATCGTAAATTTAGTAAATATTTGAATTACTGTTTAATTTTTTGAAAGATTTTCATCTTAATTTTTGCCTTTCTTTTTGATCTTCTATAGGTGTATACTTTTTTTTATATTAAATTTCGACTCATTCTTGGAAAAAACTCGGTATTGGCTTTTTTATTCCTGTATTCTTACGGTGATATTTCTTATTTCACTGATTATAAATTGAAATAATACGTTTTTTAGATATTTTTATATTGATAAATATTAACATGCGCTGCAGAGAAAGTGTACTGCCTGAAAAATTTAGTAAATAGATGAATATACGCCAATTATTATTTTTTAAATTTTATATACTCATGAGAATGCTACTTAAAGTAGGTAGGAAATATTCTTTAGGGTGATAGATTTCACACCTATTGAAGAAATTTTAAGTAAGAAAAAGAGCGATAAAGAACTACAAACAAATTCAATTGGATTTCGTTTAATATAAAAACCTGCATAAATATCTATTAAACCATTAACCTGGCGTCGGAATAAAACACATGTAGTCTTCCAAACGTTAAGAGAGCTTACAGAAATAAGTATAATAAAACAATTTTTTACTAAATTAAATGACAAATAACTTGAGATTTATTTTAAAAGTTACTTTTTGTTACATTAACGCCCCTTTCACCGTAACGCTCTTATTTACTGATTGGAACTCACACCTAATTTGTGGCTGATTACAAATTACCCCCCTTCCCCCCTTTTTAAAAATTTCAGCATGTGTACGTGAAACAGAAATATAACATTTTTATAAATAACTTTATTTTTTTACCCCAGACTTGAAGAGTGGATATATAAAGCTCAGTTTGATATAGAATATCATATGGGTTATCAGATTCATGTGTTCTAATTCTAGATCTATTCATCAGTCCTACAGTCAATGAATAAATTATATTTATTTCCAAAAAGTTAGAGAAAGCGAAATTACTGTATAGTACTGAACATTCATCGTGCTTAACTTTTGTAAGGAAAATTTTACGAATGAGCCTACATCACGATAGCCTTCTATTTAAATGGAAATTCATTGGAAATTCATTTGTAATGACAACAAATTATTAAGACAAATATCTGCTCCTTAAATATAAGTATCTAAATAAAGATATAAACTGGGAAATGTTTTATTTCTCACTGTTGCACTAAGATAAAACTTTAGACAAGACTCATACTCATATCAGATTATGTATCAAGAATATACAGCATCTCCAAGGAAATCTTATGTTAATTACATACTTCCATTTATTACAAGTGACATCTTCAAAAATGTGTATGCTTATGTAGTAATTCTGATAACGACTGGATAGCGTAGTCAATAGTGCGCTCGCGTCCCTAGCTGAGGGGCGTGGGATCTATCCCACGTTAAGGCCACAATAAAAATGTTGATGTATGACTATGGCTAAAAAAATCCTCCGCTCATCTGGAGAGGAGATGGGCGCCGCCAGATCTACCAAGCTCCGAGAAAGCTCCAATGGAAACATTAGAATCCCTTACGACCACAAGGTTATGGGACACACACAAAAATTCTGATAACCCTGCAGCAGGAAAGTGAGTTTAGGTAATGAATTTAAAAAGAAAACAACACAATAGGGTAACACTTTAACTCACTTTGTCCAAAACATTTGATGTAGAACTATCTTATTCTGGGAAAGATTGGGGGGGGGGCAGGGGAGAGAGAGAAATATGGTGAAGAAATAGTCCGAGAATATCTTAAATTATTCTTCCACTATTCGATCAAAGTATGAATAAATACAGAAAAGAGACTATTGTTTAAGTTGAATATTTTATTCGTTTTTTAAAACTTATTTTCTAATCAATGTTCAACCCAGACAGGCACATGCAATCATATTCGTCCAAGTTTAAACGTTAAAAAAATAAACAACTATATCTATCCCATTTTATTTTTATTAACAACAAAAAAATATTGAAATCGCTGATACTTCAAACTTTACACAAACTTTTTTATATTCTCTCGGCGAAATCTCTAACTAAATTTACTCAAATAGAGCAAATATATCTTATTTATTCTATTTATTTGTTTTATTAAATAATCCCTGCATTTTATTTGATTTTTAAAATATTTTTTGGACTAAACTGGACTGACTAAAATAACAAATTAAAAAGATTATAGAAAAAACAAAAACCCCACTAAACTTTATATAAATGACAGTTGTTTTTTGAGTTTTATGAAAATCAAGTTGGTGTGGAACAATAAAAGTCTTTGATCTTACAGACTTACAGATGTAACAAGTAATTTATACGATGTTTTAAGTAATGATTATTTAAAACATTTTATTTGATTGAATTAACTTTCTTTTAAATATTTTCTTTTAAATATTAATTTTCTAAAACACCAGTTGATTTTTATTATTTAACAACCCACCCCCTTCCTCGAGACACAATTTAATTTTTACAAATTTAAATATTGCTTCTGATATATATATATATATATATATATATATATATATATATATATATACTAGCTGACCCGCGGCGTAGCATACGCTGCTAATGATTTAATGACGGGTGAAGACTTCCTGAAAGACACAGTTGTCTAAATGGGAAGGGTTTAGGCAAACGACAGTGAGTGAATGAAAAGAAGGAACTATGGGGAGACCCGCGGCGTTTCACCTGTCAAAAATGCCGGAAGTTGTCAAAATAAATACAAATCAGATTAAAAAATAACGTAATACAGAACTTTCCTTTATTTTATTTATTTTTATTTGATTCATTTATCATCATATTGAACAATTTTATGCGGAACGTTTGAAGAGTTTTATTTTTGGTGCAGTAATTTGGTGCGCATTATTGAACAAAATTACATTTACATCAATACATACATACAGACGACGGGAATTATGTATATTGATAATTATAAATCATCAAATCTTATTTTTACATCGTTCCCTTTTCAAAAATTAAAATATAAGCCTAAAACAATGACGTCATATAATATTTGTATACAAAATCAATCGCAGTGCCACCTAACAGCACTTACATCCATACAGACAACGGGAATCAATGTAAATAATTAACATAAGTAACTTATCCGTGTTTGATAAATACGAAATATTAAACTTGCTGAAATGTACACAAAGTACTTCATCAATATACATAATTCCCGTTGTCTGTATGTATGTATGGAATAATGCACACAAAGTATTTCTTAATAATTATAAATTCTAAAATACTATTTTTACACCGTTCCCTTTGACGTCATATAATATTTTTATACAAAATCGATCGCAGCGCCACCTAACAGCATTATTCCATACATATATACATACATACAGACAACTGGAATTATGTATATTGATATTGTAGTATATTTACCACTTAAAAAAGTTACTTTTTTCAATTAAGAGCTTAGCTTAATTTATTTTATTTTCTATCTAAAATTCCAGTTGTTCCCATCACTACTGACTTGAGACTGGACAGATGTAACACAACGGATGACCGCTTGTACATCGTTGTGGAGGCCACAAGTGAAACAGATTTAATTATTGCACAAGTTACAACTTTCGTGAATTTCTTTTTATCCAAGAGTATCGAGCCGACTAGAAATAATGTAACTGTCTTCCAGCCCACAAAAGGAAATGTCTTGAGATTTTCAAATTTAACTTCAGCTCTAGATGTTTTTTTTCAAGAACAGTTATTGAATTTAGTCCGCTTAAATGATCCCTACCCTTCTCCAGCACCCGAAATATACCCAGGTTTGAATTTTATATCTGAAATTCTTTATTGGGACAGCTATGACTTAGGAGGAGATAAGCAAGTAATTATTGCTTGCTTCATTATATGCCATAATAATTGCTACAATGAAATATATCCTTATTATGTCTTTTCAGAGTCTGTCACAAGATTATTTTACATTTTAACACCACTAAATGATTACACGTTTTTCAAAGATTTTCTTTTGAACTATACTAATGAAAATGCAACATATATTTTGCTCGATTATAATGATGTTTTAAGCGAAACGTACTTAGGTGAATTAAGCGGGTGTACACTATGTCCTCTTACATGGATCGAGTTCAGAAATCTTGGTAATCCTTCAATTTCCTTTTGCTACAAGATAAGCATCTCACCCTTCAAACTCAACTGGAATGATGCGGCCAAACATTGTAGCAAGTCATTCTCAAACTTTCCTGTCATAGAAACTAATGAAGAACTACATTTCCTGAAAACGACTTTGAACAATGCAAGAAACGTTAATAACACACTTGAACATGTTGAATCTGTAGTCGTTCATGTTGGCCTCACCAAAGCTAATTCCCGACATGAAAGCTTGCGGTGGACAAACGGAAGACCATTCGTTCTAGGGGGAGATATTAAAGTAAAAAATATTAAAGGCAAGTGTTTGGTGTTTTCTCTACGCATCCACAAGGAACACGCTAATAGCAGTCTAGTTGAAGATGGTGATTGGGAGCTGGTGGATTGTGCTGAGAACATAACGGAGATTGTTGTGTGTGAGAAGGACATCGATCGTACAAACTATTCAATAACAATACGTTATAGTCCCGGATCTCAGATGGTAGAACGCAAAATGCTGACGTTAAACAAAGAGTTTGTTGTAGTTTACGGCACCATTCATTCCATCGCCTCTCATCACTATTATAGGGAGTCGGCTTTTACCATCCAATACAAAACTTTATTATTCGATTGCCAAGATCATATAAATTATATTCCATATTCTAATGTATGTGACAATGTCCAGGACTGTTACAATAGCAGAGATGAATTATATTGCGTACCGAATTTCAAATTTTTTATGTTACGTGTTTTTTTCTGCAAAAATCCAAATGAAGGTTTCCCTATTGTATTTCAAATTTATCTGGAAAAGAAATGTGACTTTATTAAAGACTGCCCAGACAATAGTGATGAGAGTGAATGTGACGAATGCATGGGCAGACGATGTTCCGATGGTACATGCTTACCCAGACATTGGTTGTCAAGTGATTGGCAAGACTGCCCATTGTATACGAGTGACAGGTTCATGTTTATAAATGTCACCGTCGAAAATCTTTACTTTTCTAAACAACAGCATGAAGTCATTTACTGCGGCACATCGAAATCCGACTGGGCGCCGAAATGTATATATCTTAGGGGGCGCAGTGGTCAAATAACGGGGTGCAATGACATGACTCATTTGAATGACTGTTTCAGTTTTGTTTGCCCCGATGAGTTTGTGAAGTGTTGGAATTCTTATTGCATTCCGCAGTCTCTCATTAATGATGGAGTAATGGACTGTCAACACGGTGAAGATGAGGTTGCTCACAGTAATAGTGTTGATGGATATTTTCGGTGCAGAAGTTACAATTTCTTGGTTATTCTCCCTGTAGAAGTTTGTGATGGACTCGCCCAATGCCCAGACGGTGATGATGAGTTGAACTGTAATGTCACGTGCCCATTAGGTTTTCATTGTTTTGGTAATGCCGTTGGGGTTAACAAACATTCGGAAGTTAAGCCGTTTAAATCCCTTTCAATTTTTGATATCAATACAAAGTTTCTAAATATCAGTGGCCTTGACCTTTCTCAGTTAAACAAACTCTATATTTTGCCTAATTTGTTGTTATTGCATGCGTCAAAATGCAATTTAAAAAGTTTGCAATTCCTTTTCAGTGGGCTTTTTCCTGTTGGAGTTTTTTATTTAGATTTAAGTTACAATAAATTTACTCAAATCGATTTCACCGAAAGTCGTAAGGTATATTTCTTCAATTTGATTTTCCTTAGCTTATGTGGAAATGAAAATCTGTCTTTACTAAATGAACACTGGAGCTTGCCTATAGACAGACTCAAAAAAATTGATTTATCATTTACTAATATTTCCTCGTTTAATTTTAATTTTAAACATTTGCCATCGGCTGATTGGTTTGATTATTTAAACATATCGAATACAGAAATTGAGAGCTTTGAAACTCTTAGCGGTATCAGGTCTCTAGATGTTCTAGATATTCGAAATACACCACTGAGAGAAGAAAGCATTGTTACTGTTTTAAACAAGATAATAATCAGGACAGCACTCTACGTGGACAATTATAAGTATTGTTGTCCTCAAATTGTTGGTCCAGGGATACCAAAGCACTTGTGCCATGCCCCTTTTGACGGCATATCGTCGTGCGAGGATCTCATTGGTGACGTCATGAAACGTGCACTTGTTTGGCTTGTGGCCGTCATTTCACTCGCTGGGAACGTTTTAGTTTTGGCTTTCAGGATGAGTTACGACAGTGCATCATTTAAGAAGGGTTACGGTATTTTTGTTACAAATCTAGGAATATCTGACTTTATCATGGGGGTGTACATAACAATTATATTTTCAGTGGATATTTACTACAAAGATGTTTACGTCATTCATGAAACGGTTTGGCGTAACAGCGCTCTGTGTAGGTTTGCCGGTTTCTTATCTGCTCTGTCAAGTGAAACGTCGACATTGTTCGTTTGCCTGATAACACTGGACAGGTTTTTGGTGATAAGATTTCCATTTGGAGAGTACAGGCTGACCAAGTCAATAATTGTTATTTCTGTGGTTACCTCCTGGGTTATTGGATTTATCCTGGCCCTCATTCCTGTTGTGTATCCACATTGGATTATCTACTCTTCTAACGGCATGTGTCTTGGTCTACCTCTTACGACTAACCGTCCCCTGGGTCAGTCGTTTGCCATTGGCGTTTTTATTGTTTTAAATTTTATTCTGTTCTTAGCCATTTCATTTGGACAGGTTTTGATATTTGTGTCAATGTCTAGGCAGAGAATAGCCATGGACACCGCTAATGCCGCAAGGAGGGAACAAGACATCAACGTTGCTAAGAACCTGTTTATTGTAGCTCTTTCTAACTTCCTGTGCTGGTTTCCTATCTGCGTCACGGGTTTGATGTCTGTGTACGGACACGTAATCAGTCCTGACGTCTACGGCTGGTTTCTTATATTTGTTCTGCCGTTAAACGCCGCCATTAACCCAATAATATACACCATACCAGCCATGTACGCAAAGTGGATTGAATTCAAGAGGGGGCGTAAATCAACATCAGTTGGTTCTCAAGATCGTTAATCTCGGAAAATATTTTTTAGTCATTGAGGGAACTCTTAGACTTTATAACACTAATCACACGAAGTCACAAACAAGAGATCATAATACACACAATAAACGTAACAGTTGAAGACGCTGCACTCAGTTTTTGGTTCATGAAACACATAAATACAACAACAACATACATTGTGATTTTTTTAAAATGTATTAAATTAAATAATATTTTAAATATTCTGATGACATTCATTTCTTTTTTTTAAAATTTTAATAATATACTATCATACTAGTGCATTACCCGTCAAAAATGACTGATGTTTTCAAAATAAATATATTTCAGCTGAAATATATCAATTTTGAAAAATTACAGAACAGGAACAGAATTTTCATTTATTTTATATATTTTAATTCAATTTATTTATTTACGTATTGAAAAATTACATGCGGATGTTCGAAAAGAATGGTTTTGTTTTGGTGCAGTAATTTTTTTCAAGGCTTTTCTTTTTTGCGGTGCACTGCTTTCTAAAATTAGTAGCGTTACGAACGGACGCACTGGACGGACATACACAGCAAACTATGTATATTGATGATCTTGATGCAAGCTGATTAGATTTAGGCTGCGTCCCGTCCTTTCTTATAATTTAGTGATCTTGTAATAACTTGTATAATTTATTCTACGCGCCTTTAAAATTATGCACGGCTTTACTTTAAATAGTGTGGGGTTGTTTTTTTTGGGGAAAGAAGCTAAAATCGGGTATGGGAATAATTCATCATTCAGAGAGTCTCAGCGAGGTTTATACATGATTCTCAAATTATTTTCATCGAAACTTTTAAGTTTAAAGAACCGAGCATCATTAAGCTTTCTGTCAACCCCAACGCGTAACACATTAGTCACAAATGGGTCCCCTATATATAGTTTTAAAATCACAGGATATTTTCATCTGTTAAAGTAACATTAGATAAGCTTAAGATATTTAGACCAGGGTAATTTTTTAAAAGTATGTTTAAACAGAGATACATCTTTGGGAATATTTTTTTAACATTAAAATTAATTCTTTTTATAAATATTTTAAAGGTGTTGCAAAATTGTGTACATCCCTTATGATGACTTTTGTAAAATTAAACTTTTTACATTATATGTTTTATTCTTGCATTTGATATGTATATTTTGTTATTTAAAATTATTGATACTTGACAGTTTAGATCCCTTCTCAAAAAAGGGAAATTATTATTTTTTAAAGTCAAAGTTTTCATACTGCGTGAACCAAATGTGATTTTATTAAATAAATTTGGTTTGAAATCTTACATGTTAACTCTGCCCAACGTAGTGAGGACATGTTAACTATATGCTGTTTACATAATATTGCTGCTGGCATTCGTTAATAATTTTTGTTAAAATATATAAAACCTGTCGTGTGTTGCAACGATCTCATTAAAAATGAATAAATTGAAAGACACCCCTAATTGGTATGTTTTAAAAGAATTATGCCAGAAACCTTTGGGGAAGTGAGCAAAAAACTCCAAGTTTAAAAGCAAACTGATAAATAAATTAATAATTAAAAAGCTTACAAAAGAAAAAAACGATATTAAGGGGTCCAGCCAAAAAAAGAGTGATAATTTAAATTTTTTATTGTCATTGTACTCAAGCTAAATTTCTCAATATCGTGTAAATTGAATGGGGAATTAAATTATAACCGTGCAGTAAAAAAGACATTTGGGGCCCCAGCTCCGAGAGAATGGACATTAGGAGTTCAGTACCCTATAGTAATATATTATAGGCTCTTAAGTTTTTATATTATAACTTTAGTCAAAATCCATTTATTTGCTCATTATCTTACGTTTAAACTAATTTTAATGTATCTAATATAGTGAATAAAACGATATAAAGGGGCCCCAGGCCTATTCGTTGCGAGATGTCAATTTCAAAAACCTTTACATTTAAATTCAGTTTCATCATGGCTATATTTATCAAGATCGTTAAAAAGTGAATGGTAAAAATATTTTAAACATTTATGAAAGACATTTGGGGCCCTCCGGTACCGAAGTAAATGACATTGGATGTTCAAAAACCTTTGGTAAATTAATGTGGGCTACCAAGTTTTTTAATACAAAGTTTGGTAAAGATCCAATCATTCACTCAGTAGCTAACGCATAAACTAATTTTTTATATAACTCGTATAAGCAAAACACGACAGTAAGGGCCCCGGGGCCCAATTATTGCAAGAAATATAGTGCGAAACACATGTTCATTTGAATAAATTTCAAAATGCAAAAATTTAATCATATGTCTCAATATTGGTAAAATTTGACTGGGCGATAAAATATAAAACACTTATTAAAAAATACATTTTGGGCCCCCTGCCCCAAGGGAATGATAATTACAAGATAAGTGCCCTATAGTAATAAAATATAGACCCTTGAGTTTTTATATACTAAGATGGTTCAAGATCCATTTTTTTTCTCAGTATTTTACGCTAATACTAATTTTTTATAAAGCTAATTTTAGGAAAAAACGACATTTTGGGGCCCTGTGCCCATTCAGTGAAAGGAGTCAATTTCAAAAACCTGTTCATTTAAATCAATTTCCACATAGATATATTCCTCGAGATCGTGAAAATTGAATGGGGAAAAAAATCTTAAGCATATACGTAGAAAAGACAGTTGGGGCCCCCGGCCCCAAAGAAATTGACAGAAGTTCAGAAACCTTAATTATTTTAATATGGGCTACTAATTTTTCGTATACAAATTTTGGTTAAAATCCATTGATTTACTCAGTAGCTAACGCATAAACTAATTTTTATATAGCTCATATAAGCAAAAAACGACATAAGGGCCCCATTGGTCCATTCAGTGCCAGATATAAAGTTCAAAACACCTGTTCCTTTCAATATGTATAATATTGGATACATGTGTCATTATTTGTCAAGATTGTAAATAATTGAATGGTGAATAAAAATCTTAAACATTTAAGAAAAAGAACTTTTTCGGGCCCCAGCCCCGAAGGAATTACTATTAGGAGTTCAGTGTCCTTTAGAGTTTTAATATTGGTTATCAAGTTTTTAAATACAAAGTTTGGTTAAGATCCATCATTTTACATAGTAGCTAGCGATTGAACTAAATTTTATATAGCTCATATAAGCAAAAAATGACATTATGAGCCCCAGGCGCCCCATTGGTGATACATTTAGGAAAAAAAGTTGCCAGCTACCATCCTAGGTGCGTACTTAACACTCTCCAAAGTTTCATGACGATCGGATGAATGGTTTAGTCAGCTATAAATGAAATGCACACAGACATACATTCATTTATATATATATGCTAGAAAAATAACCGCACTTTGTAGCGGGAGTGTGCTGACCCTTTATCCAAGTATTAGTTGCTGGTTATTACAATTTGTATTTGCCAAGATAAATTTCAGATTCATCTATTTAGTTAAAATCTTATGAGAAGCAGAGATATGCCATTTTACCGCTTGAGTTGTTTTCACTTAATGCAGTGCCTTTTAACAAAACCTTACTATTTAAAAGATATGATTTATTAAATAATGATTCTTGCCGACCATAATAACTAAATTTACAATTTCATTCCCACTTGTACAAAATTAACATAACTTATAGGTTTTCCGAAAGAGCTCTACCACCCTCGTCACTCAAAAATGTAATATATAATTACGAAACTGCATCGTATCAAAATTGTAAGTTATATAATATTTGTAACCACGTCTATGAGATAAAGAACATGTGGCACTATCCCTTTAAAATGGCAAAAGCTAAGTGACTCGTAGCGCAAATAAACAAAATTATAAATGTACTTTCTAAAATAATTTTAAATAAAAAACCGGTCGTATTAAAATGATATAAAAAATGTGCACACCATATTTAGACAATATAGAAAGCTGGCCGCATAAAATAAAGTTTTGTTCTAAAGTAAATGTACTGGACCAAAACAACTCCTACTTTTTACGTATTCATAACTTTTTCCTCAGGGAAATAATATTTAACATTTTTATGTCTCTATATTTTACGATTTATATTTACGGTTTATAAGCAATGTGTATGATTTCAAAAAGGAATCATGTGTTTATGTTCCCTATTTCGGATAAGGCATCATATTTTGTAAATTATATTCAATGCACACACACACACACCAGATTTTATATCTGAAAAAAAAATGAAAAAAAAAGATTCAACCGTCTGTTAATAAGTGCATCTTAAAAATGATTAAAAGGCAATTTTATAAATGGACTATGCTATACCGAATACAAAGGAATTAACATAAAAACATATTCAATTCGCAATTCATATAAATTAAGCGTTTTCAGGATCACTACATTAAATTTAGTCAAGTTTTGTTAATAAATTCGGTATCGAAAGTTTATAATGTATAGTGTATATAAAGCTTAAGTAAACTATTTTAAAGTGTAAGTTTATTTGACATAGGCCATCACTTTCAACATAAAATAAACTCGCTACATCTATGGTTTTTAATTAAATGTCGAGTTATGAATTAATTTTTTTAAAATCCCAATTTTATTCATTGCATGTAAAATATTAATACAATGCATCGTGAAAATTATTGAAATAAAATAATTTAAACGCATATGTAATATATAAAGCTCAGTTGATATTTTTATGTTTGTTTGTTTGAATCCATTAAAAAAGGCCACTGCTTTTTTGACATTTTTTCAAAAGATCTCTGCCACTGTCGTCACTAAAAAAGCTCTTATATATTTACGACACTGCATCGTAACACAATTGTAATTAATACAATATTTGCAACAGCGTCTATGAGATACATATAATAAAGATTAATAAAGAAATTAGGCTATATTCCTAATTTAAAAAAAAACAAACAAAACAAATCAATTTTATCTAAAAACGCATGTGAAACCATGACAATAATTGATTTTAAAAATGGCCTATGTTAATCCATCATCAAAGGAATGAACATAACATATTAAATTCGCAATACAAAATAATTAAGCGTTTTCAGGATCACTTTATTTAGTTTAATCTACTTATGTTAATAGGTCCGGTAGCCTAAGTTTAAATAGTTTGAAAAAAATACTGACAAAATTATTACATAAATAGGTTTTTATTAAATGTCGAGTTATGGAACAGAAATTTAATTAAAACAAATTCGCAATTAAATTTAAACGTGTAAACAATTAAATCTAATGCATCGTGTGGCAGTTGTAATTAAATATGTTTACGTGTCTATCTAATATATAGAAAGTAACAGTAAAGAAAATGACAATTCTGTGTACTACACAGCTCAAATTATGAAGCGTACACGAAAATGTGCGCACCGTAATTAGACATTTTAATATTTTTTGAATGAGCAGCGCTGAAAATAAAGTAGTGGGGAAAAAAACGTCACCAAAAGTAACTCGCTGTGAACGGCATTTGAACGTCCGCGTAAATTTGTTCAATGCAGAAATGAGGTTACATTTTTTATTCTTTGTTTCTGCATTTTCTGATTATTTAATTTACGGCATTCGGGCAGAGAGAGACAATTACAAAAACTAACTTAAAACCACCTTCAGGGTAAAAGGAACCGTCCTGCCAAATTTGGTCCCCGTCCGTCATTTGGTTTTTCCGTGGTTGTCTAACAGAAAGTCGAAAAGTGAAACATACAAACATACAAACATGCAAACATACAAACATACAAAGATACAAACACCAACTGAGCTTTATATATTAGATATATATATATACTAGATTGTGCCGGGCGCCTACGGCGCAAACCTTTTTCAAAAGCCCAACTAACTTGTCCTTTTTTGATAAATACGAAATATTAAACTTTCTGAAATGTACGCAAAGTATTTTATTGTAGGGGTTGTAGGGTGCCCACGGCTTTCACTTTGTTTTTTGTCAAAAGCCCAAATAATTTATCCTTGTTTGATAAATACGAAATATTAAACTTCCTGGAATGTACACAAAGTATTTTACAATTAACCATATCAAATCCTCTTTTTACATTGTTCCCGTTTCCAAAATTAAAATATGAGCTAAAACAATGGCGTCATATAAAATTTGTTTACAGCGCATCTTTAATTTATAAACATCTTGCGCACCGATGCACACCTTGTATTTTAAAATATAAGATCAAACAATGACGTCATATTAAATATTTTTACAGTGCTAATCATTACACGATTTTTCAACTGCTATAGACTGTTGTACATCGTTCCTCAGAGTTCCACATCCTTCCAGCCAGCCAGCCAGTGACTTGGACTATTATATTGTATATATATGTTATATTTTATATAATATCTAACTTAATTATTTCTTTGTCCTCTTTGGTGATTTGAATGTCCGCAAAATGGTTGTCAACATTTTTAGAATGTATGTAAAATATTTTTCCGTATTAAATTTTTGTATTACGTTTCCCTTGTTTAATGAACTTTAATGAAAACACACTAGTGCCATTATTATGTCCAAAGGGACTTTATTAATTGTACTCCTTGGGTTAGTTCTAGATCAGCATCTAGATCAACGTTGCTAAGCAACTGTTCATTGTAGCTCTTTGTAACTTCCTGTGATGGTATCCAATCTGCGTCACATGTTTAATGTCTGTAAACGGACACGTAGTCAGTCATGACGTCTACGACTGCACGCCGACATTTACCCAATGATCTACACCATACCAGCCATGTACGCAAAGTGGCTGGAGTTCAAGAGGGTAGGTAAAGCATCCTAAGTTAGTTCTCATGATCCTTAATCTCCAAAATAATGTTAGGTATTGAGGGAAATTTCAGACTCTATAAAGCTAACCTTACGAAGTCACAAGCAAGAGAACATGATACACACAATAAACGAAGACGCTGAAGTCAGTTCTTGGTTCATTAAACACATAAATACAACAAAAATTATTTACATACATGGAGTAAATCTTTTTTTTCCCAAAATATGCTTTCGCGTTTTAATTATTGTGATGACATCAAGTTTTTCCCCACGTAAATTTAAAATTATGTTACCTTATCTTGATGCAAACTGATTCAACAAAATTTGCGTCACTTTCTTTCTAATAATTTGGTTATCTTGTATAATTTATTCTAAATGCCTTAGAAAGTATGCGCTGCTTTACTTTGAATAGTTTGATTGTGGGGAAATAAGCCAAATCGGGTATAGGAATAATTTGTCATTCAGTGAGTCTCAGCACGGTTTATACATGATTCTCAAATTATTTCAAAAGCTCATTTTAAGCTTGATAAGTTTAAAGGACCGGGCATAAATTAAATTTTTGAAGACAAATAAAATTTTCTGTCACCACCAAATTCTGAACGCATATGCAGCTGTATAGATACTTTTTAATATCAAGGAATATTTCCATCTGCTAAAGTACCATTTGATAAGACTAAGATATTTAGATCCGGGTAAATTTTTTAACTACGCTAAAAGACAGATACATCTTTGGAAATTTTTTTTTAAATTTAAAGTAAATTTTAAACAAAGTATTTTAATGACTGTACCAAACATTCTAGCATCTTTTAGATTATTTTTTTTTATAAAAGTACTATTTTAACATTATATTCTTCCAATGCTTGCATTTACTATCTACTTTACGTTATTTCAAATTATTTGTATTTAACAGTATTGATCCCTTCTAAAAATAAGGAAATAATTAATTTCTAAAGTCATTGTTTTAATCCTGCATGCACCAAATACGGCCGTGTCTTCTTCTATGTGATTGTATTAAATAAAGTTGGTTTAAAATATTCTATGTACACTAAGTCCAGCTTAGTGAAGGCATGTTAACTATATACAGTTTAAATGATATGCTGGCATTCATTTATAAATTTTGTTAAAAATATAAAATATGTTATATCTTATCTAACTTAATTATGTATTTGTTCTTGTTCGTGAAATGAACGTCCGCTAAATGTGTGTAAGAATTTTTCCTATTAATTGAGTGTATAAAGTCTCCCTTGTTCAATGTATTTCCTTTGTCGTGTTTAATATATGATGAATTTTAGTCCATTTATGTTAGTTAATACATTTTATTTTCTAATAACTTTTCATCATATTTTTAATTGAAAAATTCTTGATCAACATTCTTTTAAAAAATCAAGGTGCCAACATAATCTTTTCAACGTCGATTAACAATCCTATAAAACACACACTGCCCTCATATTATAGTTTTATATTGGTAAACGATTACTAATCGTTATATTATTTATTTAGATAGATAATAAAAGGAATACATTTACTTAAGGTTAAAAACCAGGACTGTGAAATAAATAAAATTGGAATCTGATTGCTGGAAGTACTCGAAATATTTTTATAAAAAACTTCATCTTTAGTTCTCATATGTAAAAGACTGTATTTGTGGTTAACGTGTGAATTTAACCTGTTATTAAAACATATACAATCATGTCAGTACAAGTTGAATTTTGAGGTCTAATTTAGATGTCAATTAAATCAACGGTTTTCTCAGGTAAATTTTGTTTGTTATTTCTTATTTTATTTTTATTTTTTTATTTTTTTTTCACTCATTATATAGTTTAAAAAATTTCAAATCACATAAAAGCTAACCAGTGACACGAGCATGCCAATAGCCACTTCACTAATGGTACTCTTTGGGTAAAGTTCTAGATCTACATCATTTGAATCTGACTCATCTACACATACAGTAAGACGCTGCTCTGAATCACTTGTCACGTCCAAACATTCACGAGTTTCCTTAAAGGTCAACATTGTGTCATGCTAAACTTAAAGTCAGTCGTGACCCTTTTACCTGAGCAAAAAATCAGGAACGATAGCCTTGTCAGTGGTCTGGATGATAAACACATTGATGTTGTTTTTTAAAATTAAATCCCTTATATTAACTTCACCAACTTGTCTCTCTGTCTCTCTCCCTGTCTGTCATGGTCCCATCCGCTCGTCTGCGAAAGAAACAAAAGTCAAAATTAAACCTCTTTCCGTGATGCTTTTGAGCTGACATTTTGCACATAGACTTGCGTCCCCTAAAAATGCACTGTATAAAAATTTTCAGATCGATTAAATCGATCGAGTAAATAAATTAATGCATTTTTTTAGTTTATCTCTATGTATCTATATGTATTGGTCTGCTATAGTTGACCCCCACGGGTCAATGGAGTTCACTCCTGCCATCGATGACCACATCTATGTGTTTTACAGCAAGGAGTGTTAAGTCACATTCTGTCTGTAAATGTTTGCCGCATGGTGCGTATTATATTAAACAAAATCAATCCTTTTAGTTATGTCATATATATTAGCGATTTATTTTCAAAAACTTTGTTTTCACGGGTTGTTTTTTCGTCCCTTACGTCAGGTATAGTCTGAAGCATGTGGTTCAATAATGGGTCCCTATGAGTTAAGACAGTTTTAAATTGATTTTAACTTTATAAGTTTTATTAAAGGAACAGAAGGCGTGAAAATGAACAAAATAGTACGAGCCACAATAATTGTCAGCAAGCAGATAGTTTCAAAATGTCTACTTAAAAAGTAGTAATTTATGTTATGTTGTATTATAACTAAATATCAAAACAAAGTCTGTTTTTTCAATTAATTTGCTTGTCAATAGTTAATTATTATATCTATTCATTTCATGTTTCTACACAGGTGGCACTTAATGTTACCAAATAGCTATACCATTAGTTGGAATCTGAATACAAAATGTAGAGTCGAACATCAATAATTCTAAAATGAATAAATACATATATATATTTGTAATGAAAATATAGTCGCAAAAAACTAAACACGAATTTTTTATTCAGTTTCTTAATAATGTTTCTCAAGGAATATTACATTTCTTCTTCAGTAAGGATAAGGGACACTATCTTATAGCTCTTCATTTCATGGAAGAGAAGCTTCATTTCATTGCCATTGAACTGGTTACGTCCCAAATATATCAAAATTCGGTCATTAAACGTTAAATATTGTTAATTAACAAGCCTAACTATTTCTTCAAGGTTAAATGTTTGTTTTGATAGCATATTTTAATATAGATAGCGTAAATGAATATGGATAGCTAAATATTTATATGGATAATAAATATTAATATGGTCAGTATGCACCAATAACATTTGGGCATTACGATTCAAGAGTGTGTCCCATAACCTTTTTTTTTCGAGGTCATAGGGGGTTCTAATGTTTCCATTAGAACATTCTCGAGCTTAGTAGACCTTGGCAGCACCCATCCCTGCCCAGGTAGCGGAGGACTTTCTTAGCGTTAGTCATTATTCAACATTTTTATAGTGGCTTTAATGTG
Source organism: Ampullaceana balthica (assembly GCA_944989445.1). Classification (NCBI taxonomy): domain Eukaryota; kingdom Metazoa; phylum Mollusca; class Gastropoda; family Lymnaeidae; genus Ampullaceana; species Ampullaceana balthica. Next base: position 67,052 of record CALYLW010000771.1, on the reverse strand, counting down.
GGGTAGATCCCCCGCCCCTCAGCTTGTGAGGCAAGCACACTATTGACTTTGCTATCCAGCATATATAGCTATATTAGCATATATACATATATACATATGAATAGCATAATTTAAATATGGATAGCATATTTTCAAATGGATAGCACATATTAATAGGGATAGCATATATGAATCGGGATAGCACATATTAATGTTTATGGCATATATGAATACGAATAGCAAATAATTGTATGGATTTCATTTATTAATACATAAATCATTATTTAATAGGAATAAACTATATTAATATGTATAGCATTTATTAATATGAATAGTATATATTAATATAGATAGCATATATTAATGCGGATAGCGTATACAAATGTGGCTAGAACTAAATAAGCATATAATTTTTTTCTTAAGTCATCAACTAAGCAAACCTATAATTTATGTGTTCAGACAAGCTCTTAAACTAAAACAACGGAGAAATACAGAGAACTCAAGCATGGTGTGTGACTAAAATAATAAATTTAAGCAAAAAATGCCTTCCATCATCTTTTATCTATAACTTTCATGATTTTTGCCCCGCCTCTTAGCAAAACTTGTGTGGTCGCCAATGCCAACATCTGTTATATTTGACCAACGTTAATAAAAATACCTTCAAAGATTTATAACACTTTGCAGAATTGTTAATCGTAATAAAAGTTAAAAATAGCATTCATTAATTCTTAAACTGTAGACATTAATCCTTAAAGCACTTGATTATCGAAGGCATAAGACTGTGCTGTTTTACTAGTTATACTTCTTTACTATACTATGATAAGGGCATTAAAAAAATTTCTGAGCGTCTTCATACTCCAAATTATAAAGCAAACCAAAATGAATTTAGATACACCCACATTTTAAATAATTAGCAGAACAATTATTTTACATTTGTTTGAGGAAGTGCTGTACTACTATGTTAATGTTAAGGAAATGGCTTTCCAAGCTTTTATGAAGTAATGAGCTGACATTAACATTTATTTAAAAAAAAACCACACAAACTCGTATTGTATTTTTTTTGTTGTTGTTGCAAATTTAATGAACAATATTTATAATTTATAACAAATATTTACCTCTAGGTTTCAAAATGATTTCAATACGAAGTTTTGAAAGAAAAGGCTTTGCAATTTCTTGGTCATCCTAGAAAACTGACTCAACCCATCTATACAGTCTTGAAAAGTGTCATTTCACTAAGAATATACGCTTTGTGTGACGTAGCCTTGGTTTCAGTATTGGAGCCAATGTCTCAGCAGTTTACACACGTCGTGTTTAACAACTTTTGAAACATTTGAATGTTTTCTTAGACCATGCCAGGAAACAAATAGGAAAACTTTAACAATTGCGGCTTTTAGGTCATTGAGTGCAGATTTCTCGGATGACATATTTTTGGTCGCTAGAGAACAAGACCCCGAAGCGAGTTCGTGAATGCTGACAAAGGTCAAGGCATTTTCATACTCCACCATTTCCAAGTAACAATTTACTGCGTATAAAGCTATTTCTGAGTCATCCGGGTGGGACCTTGATTTCAACATATCCTCTACATCAGTAACTATTCCCTTGTAATCTCGTATGAGCTGTAGAAATTTGTTGCACTCTTTGTTGTACTCTTTACCAATGATAACCCAAAGATTCTTTGGTTAGTGCGTTGTAACACAGAACAGGGACTGGTGTCTTGATTTGTTGTGTTGATTCACAACAAACAATCACACAGGATGTAAGAAAAGGGAGGAGGTATCAAAATGTACAGTGTCATTTTTATTGTCGGTTTATATTCTTTCCTTCAATACGTAGGCAGTTGTTTTTCTTAGATAAAGAGTGTCTTATATAATTTAAATATAATTTTGATACTTGTGTAAGTTATTTGTACTGACGAAGACATTTGCCGAAATGCATACTTTTGTATTTGTTAATTATTAAAGCTTTTAATTAATTGTTTTCATTAAAAACTTTGTATTATGTATTTTATTTATGTTTGTTAGATTACTTTAAAAAAAAAGTTTATTCAAATTATATATCTCAAATTATATCTTTAAGGGGGCTGCACTCCTCACAAAGTTTCTTATCAAAGTTCCGATGTGAATCAACGCAGAAAGGAATCCATCTGCGTGCACACTCTGGAAAGAAATGCACCTAGTTATTGAGAAAAATTATCGACGACAAAGAAACATTGAAAAAAGTATCAAATGACTTTTAAAAAATTGTAAAACATAATCTTGAACACCAGAGAGCATTGAACTTGTTAGTGTAGTATTGACAAATGGGCTATTATATTACCCATCACCATGACCAGCCTAATTATCATCAACGCGTAGATGTAATAAAAAATGATGACTCGGCTGTGATTGCGTCCATTTTAAAATAAAATAGATAACATATATAACCTACTTTGTTATGTAGGCCCTTGTTACACTTCCTTTTTTTTAAAAATAGGATTTTGACTTGGTCAAACGACGGCTGTATCACACACATGAGAACCGTAACTCACCTGTCGTGTACATGTGTAATAGGAAGCACCATCATGATTCGTATCAGTGGCGTCGTGAGTGGCCGGGGGGGGGGCGGGCCGCCCCGGGTGACACCATTAGGTGGGTGACACCAAAGTCTAAAACTTTATTGTGTTTGATTTTGTCAGTTTCCATTTTGCTAGACTTTCAGGCTGCCACAGAACAAAGCTGATGTGATGAAAATGGTCCTCGTCGATCACGACAGACACATAGAACAACAGGTTTAGGTAATGATTTCTTAAGTGCGGAACATGTAATGTAAAAGGGGGGGGGCTATACACGCAGTGTATACAACAAACAATCTTCAAATTTACAAAAAAAATTATTCTATAGAGGAAAACGTTAAGGTAGTTAAAAATTGTAACATGCATAAAATACATTTAATAAATGTAAGCCAAGTTTATGCAATGATCACATTTTACTGCTATAGAGATATATACTGTGATGCGTTTGTAAACCTAAAACAAGGTAAATTTTGTTTTTTAAATACCACCGGGGGCCCTTTAAAATTTATGAATTTCAAGAACACAATAAATGCGGGTTTTCCGTTCAAGATTCAAATAGAGGGACCAATGTTGTCACTTTGGGTAAGAGGGGCTTTTGCTATCTAAAATACAACACTTTATAATTTAAAGCTAAAACTAAAGAGAGAAAAAAACGAATCAGCTATTTCCGTATAAGTAGTATTAAAAAAATGGATTGCTGAACCCAACAAATCGTGTTCAGAAACTTTTGATTACAGGCGAGGTAAAATAAAACGGTTCCTTGGGATTCTTGCGACAAGCTTCTAATAAATAGTTGAAACAAAAATCTAGGGATTGACTCGCCTGCGGCTTCCTGGTAACAATAAGATGTGTATCATGTTCTTCCAAGTTTCAGTGGCACTTCCATCAAATTATGACACCTCACGATTTGACCTTGGCGTTGAAACAAGCTCAAATTTTGACCTTGCTGTCTCAGAAACTCACTTGTTTACCTAGCTGTCACATAAGCTCACTTTTTTACATATCAGTCACAGAAACTATATTTTTACTTTGTTTGCTATCGACCCTGACGTCGAGTAAATTCACTGCTGAATTTCGCGTCACTTAAGCTAACAACTTGACCGAGTGCTTTAACGAAGAGGAGGGGGGGGGGTATAGGCCCGGGGGGCACTTCTTTTTATTACGGGAGGCAAATTCAACTTCATTAATTAGATTATAGGAATGGACATTTTTTTAAAAGAAATTGGAGCTTTTAATCAAAATAAAATAAAAAGCAAATAAGCAATTAATAAATACAAATCCTAAAATATGTGAACATTTCTAGTGTCACAATGTTATATTCCATATTGGTTATAAATATGTTCTGAGGCTAATTCTACGGAATTAAAAACCCAAGAGGATTAAGAAGCACGTACACGTGACACTAATCTGCTGTTATCTTAATTGTTTATTTAAAGCCACTTCTTTTCTAGAAGCGAAAATTACTGTCCCCTATTAATTTCAAACATGAACCAATCGAGTCCTCTATGCGACACTTAGTTGTGTTGGGGGCTGTAAATTTCACGTTAATAATAAGCCTATAATTTTAAAAAACCCGTAAAAAAACAATATTTTACTATAATTCCTTTATATACGAGACATAACTAAAACAATGTTCATTATAATACGCAGCGCACGACAATCCAAAAATCCAAAATTTTAGTTATGTCTCGTAAAACATGTTTAATGTAATGCGCACCGATCTGGAATATATTTTTAAAAATTATCGTCCATATAATACGCACCGAATCGCGCAACAGGAAAGGTCGTTCATTATAATTTGCACCAAGACAGTCTATCTAAAAAAATAACAGGATACATAGAGATAAATAAAATAATATAAAAATTCAATAATTTAATTACAGCACATACGATCGATCTGAAATTTTGAGACATCATTTTTATCATCGGCACGAAACAGCCTGCTAAATTTAAGCTAGCTACCTTACGAGGAATTTGGTTAAAAATCGATCCAAAGTTTTTTCGACAAGCAAGGACTCAAACAAACAGACAACACAAGTTAATAAAAAGGATCTAATGAAAAAAAAAGATTTTTACTATAATTCCTTTATATATGATACATTACTAAAAGAATGTTCATTATAATACGCAGGGCAAGACTATCCAAAAAATACAAAATTTTTAGTTCTGTCTCGTAAAACATGTTTTTAATATAATGCGCACCGATCGGGAATATATTTTTAAAAAGTAACGTCAATAGAATACGCACCGAATCGCGCAACAGGAAAGGTCGTTCAAATTAATGCGCAACGCGGCACTCTATCTCAAAAATTAACATGATACATAGAGAAAAAATAAAATAATCTAAAAAATCAATAATTTAATTACAGTAGATGCGATTGATCTGAAATTTAGTACATCGTGTTTATCATCCGCACGAGTCAGCCAGCAAAATTTCCAGCTCGCTAGCTTACGATGAAGTGGGTTGAAAATCGATCCAAAATTTTTCGACAAGCAAACAAGGGCTCAAACAAATAGACACCACAAGTTAATATAAAGGATTTAAAAATGAAAAACTTTAAAGTAAAATTTATTTTTAAAAAACGAAAAGCTAAGGAAAAATTAATATTCTTTTTTATTTTTAAAATACATCAACGTTTCAAATGCCGAAACTTCAAACTCCATAATGAATCTAAACTCTTTTAATGAAGTGAAGAACCAAGGGGCTGAAGTAGTATAAGAACGTTGAAACTGATGTGCTGTTACCTATAATAGATTCCAGTCTCTCAATCACTCCTCTTGTAGAAGCGAAAATTGCTGTATCCGTTAAATTACAACAGTCAATAAAATGTAAACAACATACATGAGCATCATTGCTATAAATGATCCTGCTAATGATCCTACATGTGGAAGTAAATCAGAAGCCCCGAGCCTAGTGCTCTTTATGGGTCTCCCCGGAAGACCCTCTCAGCTATCTGGCCCCCCAAGGGACGTAACAGCTGAGAAACTCGGAAGCCGTCGCTTCTGAAGCGACCACCTGGGCATCCAGGTCACAGAGCCGAAAATGCCTCCCACTAAATTGGCCTCACAAGGAGGGGTGGAATTCCCTACTACGACCCGCTACCACAAACCATATGGATCTCCATGGTTAGGACCTCCGCAGAGCGGGGGATATTCAAAGACCTACCTAAGGTGTAACTCCCACTGGAAGGTGTCCTAAGAACTGGCGTCCACTGCGTTTTTCGCGGTACCTTTTGCTAATCCGTACTGGCGCTCCTGGCCCTAAACCGGCACCGCTCTGTAGTGTTGCTAGTAAAATGAGGGGGGGGGGCGAAACGGTCGCTTCGGATTTACCCGACCCTCAACGGGTACTTTGGTTTTCATCATCGACAATGCATTTAAGATGCTTTGTCTAAGATCCGTGCAGTGACTGTACTGCTATACATTAATTGCCCGAACGCACAGATAAAAATTAGCGATTATTTAAGTGAAGCTATCTTGAAAGTGTGTCCAATATATAAACATTAACTTCTCCAAATTAGACATGAACCTTACACCAAAATAGAGATAAGACGGGTAACGCAAGTATTTTAATTTTATTTTAATTTTATTTTAATTTTATTTTAATTTTATTTTAATGTAAGTTAACTACTGGTCGAGACTTGTTTTTTCATACGTAGATAGCTTATTCTCATAACGCATCATTATTTTAATTTGAAACGTCTTTTGTTTTGTGCCATAAACCAAATTAATGAATCAAATTGCATATCTATCTGAATAAAATTTGGGCATGAAACAAATCAGAGTGTAGCAACTCATGGAAATGTGCTCAACTTTAGTCTACCAACGTTTTATTTTCATGGAAGGAAGTAGAAATCGGATTTTCTTTTAAATATATAGATATATTTTTTTTTAAAAGGGACAACGATGCGTTTTAAAAGAAAACAAGACAATGTGGCAAGAAGTTCTTGTTAGAAATTTTAACATTTTTAAATCCTGGCAAAATAGAATTTGGCTTTTTACAGTCACAGCGTGAACATGACTAGTGAAAAAATGTAGGCAATATGTTAGGAGCTGACGCATCTTCCAGCAAAATACGATCTAGTGCTTTGAGAGCAGCAGGACTGGGTTCTGCCAGTGGGTCATCTATTAACGCCATGCCGTTGACTGGACTTTCATATCATACAAGCATATACTATAAACTTGGCGTAACACAAGCTCACGAATTGACCAATGTTCCATTTAAGCTGTGCGACTGCGCGGGGCGCTGATATCGGACCGACGCCGCGCAGCAGTTTTAGAATTACCATGCAGCAAATTTTGTAAAAATATATACCAAGCATGCATGCTGTTAAATTTTGTACACTATTTTTTTTACTTTACATACGGACCAATGCATCTTATAGGAAACATTTGATATGACCTTAGCGTCATACAAGCTCATATGACCTTGGCGCCATATTAGCTCCTATAACCTTGTCGCCATTTAAGCTCACGATTTGATCTTGGAGTAACAAGCCGGCAATTATCAAATTGTATTTGAGTGTGTGTCTGTATTCGCATTGTGAGAGTGTGTGGGGGTGGGAAAGAAACCAAAAGTTAATTCATCTAATAGCGTTTAAAATATTTACTAGAGTCAATCGATAACTCGTCATTTATATAGATCTACTATGAAATAAAACCCTCTTTCATAAAAAATATCGTGAGATAAAAGGTGATTTCATAACTTTCTTAAGAAGATATTCATATAGGATTTGTATTTTGATTTTATTAATTTACTCATACTGAACAAGACATTTAAAATAAAAATAAAAAAGCAAGATTCTGACAAAAAGTGGAAGGTGTTTAAAATTATCAATAAATAAGGTTAATATAAAAATTGCTACGTTATTCATTCCCGGAATGAGTTTTACCTGATGAAATATGAGAAGATTAGTATCTGAGTTTTTAATGACTTCTTACATTCCCATCCGCATCCCCTTTCACACTAAGTCTCAGGAGAGCGTTCCACGGATAAATGAAGGTAACATTACAAAATAACAAAATACATGAACATTTAAGGTGTTTCTAATCTCACATTCTAGAGACATGTGTCTCAATAAAGACTCACATCTTGTGACATATCTTAATATAACCTCACATCTTGTGACAGATCTCAGTATAAACTCACACCTTGTGACATATCTCTGTATAACCTTATATTAGGCGACCGATCTCAACATAACCTAACATCTTGTGACAGTTCTCAGTATAACCTCACATCTAGCGACCGATCTCAATATAACCTCACATCTTGTGACAGATTTCAACATAACCTCACATCTTGTGACAGATCTCAACATAACCTCACCTCTTGTGACAGATCTCAACATAACCTCACATCTTGTGACAGATCTCAACATAACCTCACATCTTGTGACAGATCTCAACATAATCTCAGATCTTGTGACAGATCTCAACATAACCTCACCTCTTGTGACAGATCTCAACATAACCTCACATCTTGTGACATCTCAACATAACCTCACATCTAGTGACATATCTCAACATAACCTCACATCTTGTGACATATCTCAACATAACATCACGTCTTGTGACAGATCTCAACATAACCTCACCTCTTGTGACAGATCTCAACATAACCTCACCTCTTGTGACAGATCTCAACATAACCTCACCTCTTGTGACAGATCTCAACATAACCTCACCTCTTGTGACAGATCTCAACATAACCTCACATCTTGTGACATACTCAACATAACCTCACATCATGTGACAGATCTCAACATAACTCACATCTTGTGACAGATACTCAACATAACTCACATCTTGTGACAGATCTCAACATAACCTCACATCTTGTGACAGATCTCAACATAACTCACATCTTGTGACAGATCTCAACATAACCTCACATCTTGTGACAGATCTCAACATAACCTCACATCTTGTGACAGATCTCAACATAACCTCACATCTTGTGACATACTCAACATAACCTCACATCTTGTGACAGATCTCAACATAATCTCACATCTTGTGACAGATCTCAACATAACCTCACATCTTGTGACGATCTCAACATAACCTCACATCTGTGACAGATCTCAACATAATCTCACATCTTGTGACAGATATCAACACAACCTCACATCTTGTGACAGATCTCAACATAACCTCACATCTTGTGACAGATCTCAACATAATCTCACATCTTGTGACAGATCTCAACATAGTCTCACATCTAGTGACATATACATAACCTCACATCTTATGACATGTTTTGATCTTTATCTCAAATCCCTCACTAATCTTAAATTCACAAAATGCCACGCCCTTGATATATCGATTATGTTAATATCATCCTCACGATTTCAATATTAATCAAACCCATCCCCCCCACACACACAAACTACTTGCAACATATCATCAACATCAACCACTTAGAGAGAATAAAAGCAGAGATCTTCAACTGTACCAACACATGACATATCTTCATGTCGAAACGAACCACAGAAGAACAAATAAATGAAATAATTTTTTTTAACGTAATTGATATTTCCTTCTAATTCTAAACGATCGCTGGGCGTCTTCTTCAGAATACATCCCAAAAACCAGATTTAAACGTTCAATCAGCCCGTTAGATTCACCTAACTAGACAAATGTTAGTGCTTGTTATGTTGTTCTTGTGCTAATTGTAGGTTCATTTCTAATTATGGTTATATCAACATGCTCAGTGTTTTCAGCGATGACTTGGATTCTTCTATTATATCTCGGTAATTACATTTTAAAATTTGTTAATTCAATATTTTAACATACATTTTGTAATTATTAAATTAACTGTTTTTTTGTTTTTTTTTGGGGGGGGGGAGGATTTCATTTTAATAATTATGGTTGCTTTCTTTTTTTATCATGTGTGTCTTTTTATTTTTTAAAAAATGAATTTTGTTTAATTTTTGGAACAAAATTGAAATTGGCTTGTTTGATTCTGTATTGTTAATTTTATAAGCCCCAATTCTGCAGAGTATACGTTACAAATATATGTATTTTTGTATTGTATCTTAACCTCTTACTTCTTAGCAATATATTCTTATAACTGTTGCAGTGTGTTCAGAATCTTAGGGTGCCTACGGTAAATAAGATGCACCATAATTTAGCATGTTACAGTAAGCCTATGCCAATGTTGGGTGGTAAGAGGCTAATAAATCTCTCAATGAAGACGTGTGACGTGGGTATGCTCTTATACGCTCACGCCCTTGCAGCCACACCGTTGTATCAATGAACTCTAATTGACGCGATGCGTGAGCTATTAATTGGCATATATATATCTATCATTATTGCTTGCAATGAAAGCTACATGCTCGACTTGACTCACAGTTGCTGCCACACCGTAGATGCATATAAATCTTGTCAATGAATTCTGAGTAATGCGAGGGGTGAGCTATTAATTGGTGTTGGGTGTAAGGAAGACAATGATTATTTTATCAAAGGGGCTTGTAAAGAAAGTCTCAGATAATTAGTCACAGATCTACTGTGTTTATTTTTTTTTAAATTTATTTATTAAGCAGCATAACATCATTAATAAACCCAAAGAACTTAACTGAGTTGCAATCACGCTTGGTAGAAATAGGAAACAAATAATTGATACGAAATGTCCATAGTTGAAAAAAAATAAAGTCACAATAATTTCAAATAAATTTTCACATCAGATTTATTTATTCGACCAGCCATATTTGTAAACTTAATTTTGATTTGTATAAAATTTAATATTTTTAATGTTGAACTGACTCCAAGCTGGAGCTAACTGTAATTGAATTGGAAATCGCATTGACCTTTTATACATATTTTAATTCAAGAAATTACGTGGCATGTTTCATGGAGTTAAGGAAATGCCGTCCCACCCAGAGCTGTTTCTCCGGCTGGCGAAGATGGTGTGGAAACAGTGAAATTAATGAAATGATGTCATACGCAATACGTAATGTGGGAAATTGCATTTTATGTCTAGCGTAAATCATGATTTTGACAATAGAGGCTGCATTTATTACGTCTATATTTTGTCGATTTCGGAAATCAAATGAACGTAATGACGTCACACTTATCGCCAAACAATAAATGTATTAATTTACAAACACACTGCACGGAACGCTCAAAACTTATAAATAAACAATCCTTGGCGGTCTTATTGGAAGAAAATATCAGGAAATTCGGTAATAAATTTTGTTCGAATATTCTTTTGAAGTTTTCAGTACGGAAATAGTTGTTTTTTTTAGTAAATTTAATAAATTCGATAATCGGTTTTGGAAATTCAAAACCAACTATCGCTTTCATAACCGATAATCTGATTTCCGATTATCGTTTAACATCCTCAATTTAGGTATGCAATCTTTTGAATTTTGTGACCACATGATATTGTTTTTTGTTTTAACTTTACCATCTGCTGATGAAGTAACGACCATAAGGAGTTAGGCCCAAATTTCTGCTCCTTTAAATATAAGTTATAAATGCAGATTTCAAAAATATTTTTCGCTTTAATTTCATTTATTTTATTTTATTTTTTGATTTTATTTTATTTTTTTTTATATCTTTTGGACTGGAGAGAATAAAAACGATTATAGAAACGCCACAAAAACAAACAACTACAAAAAAAAACTCAACTTTATATAACTGACAATTATTTGTGAGATGTATGAAAATCTTATTGGTGCGCGAACAGAAGAAGTCTTGGCCCTTTCGAATGTAGCAAATCATCGCTACGATATGCTTTAATTGATGACGATATACACATATTTTAACTGATTTCATTATCTTTATTTCAATTCTTTTATTTTTAAATTGTTTGTTTTCAAACAACAGTTGAAGTGTTATTAACAACCCCTGCACCCATCCCCCCACCTCCCAGACACAAATGTTTTATTAAAATATTAAATTTAGCTTTTGACATAATATATTTACATTGTAATATTTTGTATAGCTTACATACCCAAAGTATTTTTAAATTAATTTTTAGTTCGTAACTTAAACTCTCAAAGGACGTAACCTTGACTTTTCTGTCACTGGTGGTCGACAGTTTAATTTTTTATATTTTCTTCACCTTTTTACATTCTAATGTTATTTTTAAAATTTATCCCTAAATAATTGAATAAAATTAGGAAAAAATACAATTTCAGACATTAATTTTTAATTAAAATTTAAAAAAAATTTAGCCCGACCCTCGTGTTTTTGATTTACCGGAACGCTATTTTCGTTCGCCATTGTGAAATTCTTGTTAATTTTACTGAGACAAGTCGGCCGCAATTTTTTACAATTATAGCGAACGATTCATCATTTAGCGAAGAAATCGCTTATTTTCGTAGCTGACAAGTTATTTCTATTCAATGGAATAAAAAACAAAGTATTAGTACTGAGAATTTATTTATTTTCATCGATGGACAAGTTGACTATCGAAGGTATGTATTTTTCCTTTGTTACAAAGTTCTCCACATCGCCAATTTTTTAACAAAAAAAATTGATTTTACTAAATCTATTGATATATTAAGTAGCTATGAGACATCTATAAATAAAGGAAATTCATTTTAGCACGTATATTTGTCTTTCTTTTTATTTTATATGAAGTATGTATTTTATTATTATTTTTTCCCCAAGTCCATAATAAATTACATTTGACTTTGTTTACCCTGGTTACACTGTAAGGTGGCATCAGTATTTTACAATTTACCTCACATTCTGCTTGGTAATAAGCTTATAATCATTCTAGATTATCTTCAGAATTGAATAGTCATGAATAGTGTACTTTAATAAAATGTGTTAAATTTTATAACTGCTTTTTTACAAGCCTATTTCTAATGTTTTTCCTAATATTTTTATTTCACAGGTACAGTTATGGCTCTGTAGATTAGAACCTTAGACTTAGATCATCCCAAGCATGTTCCTGATTAAAGGTCTAAACAACCACCCATTGTCTATATCCCTGAGTCAACTTATGGTGTCCCTTTTGCTGAATCAACCATCAGAGATGATGGAAAGAAATATGGACTTCTCTTTCATGTTTCAAGTTGCTATTCGGAATTCGCAGACTTACTGCTGGAGATTCTTCAAAGCTATGCCTATATAATTATTGCTACCATACACCTCCCTAAGTCAACTATGTTCAGAAACTCATTTCATCTTATCATGGACATGCTAATGCTAAGGAACATGGGACTAGTGCAATTAGATAATGGAATGAACTATTATTATTCAAAGGATTATGTGCAAGACAGTTCAAATTTTAAACTTTGCTTTAAATTTTATATTTCTTAAATGTTCAAAAAGGAATATGGAGGTGAACAAAAATCATGGAAGTGATATATATATGTTCCAATGGTTGTAGATGAAAGTGAATGACACTATATCTTTCTAGACCCAACATTTCAACTGAGGAAAGAATGACAACGGTAAGAAAGAAGAAAGATATAATTAGCTAAATATATTCTGCCGACCACTCGTAACCCTATAACACTCATAACCGAATAAAACTTTACAAAATAAGAATTAAATATATTACTATTATTAACTTATTTTAAGAATATGAACTAAGAAAGAAATGTTCACTAAAGTGTGTTTTTAAATTCAATTTGTTCTTGTTATCATTTGCAGATAAATTGTCTTATTTTATATCATAATTAATAGTTTTCAACATTTTTTATCAAATGGAAAATGATTTTTAAGGCTAATAATGATTATAAAAATATTTTGTTATGTTCTGACAATAAAGGCTTAGTTATAGAATTATTCCATGCTAAAATTTATAATCTTTGTAATATAAAGGAAAAAATAGCTCTATTTTATGAATTTAAGGATGCTCATTTAAAAATAGTCTAAATTTTTTAAATATGAGCAAAATGCTTTGAAATTTTTGATATGCCATGTAGAAATGGACACTGTTGATGGCTATAATAAAGATTTTATGCTTGCTACAATCACTTATTTTTTTCCTTCATACAGTTTGTGACATGTTGTGATTTTCTGTATAAAATTTAAATGAAAAAAATTCATTAAAAAAATTAATTTTCAAGCTACATTACCACAATAGAGTTAAATTTGCTATCAATAGATAGATAAGTCAATTGTGAACACAAAAATGTATAACATGCCATTATTTGTGGTTTTATTCATTTAAAAAAAAATTAATTCCTGTAACTACCTAAATCAGGTGGAAAAAAGGGGCAAAACTCAAGAACATTTGAGAGTTAACTTCATTTTCTCCTCTACAATTCCAGTTGTTCCCATCACAGCTGATTTAAGACTGGACAGATGTAACACAACAGAGGAACACTTGTACATTGTTGTGGAGGCCACAAGTGAAACAGGTTTAATCTTAACACAAGTTACAACTTTTGTGAGATTTTTTTTATCCAGGAGTAGCGAGCCGACAAGAAATTATGTAACTGTCATACAACCAATCCAAGGAAAAGTCTTGAGATTTTCAAATTTAACATCAGCTCAAGAAATTTTATTTTTTCAAGAACATTTATTAACTTTGGTCAGCTTGAATCATTCCTCCGCCCCTCGCCCACCATACCTTTCCCCAGGTTTATTTTTTATAAGTGACATTCTTCATTGGGACAACCATGATCTGGACGGAAATCAGCAAGTAATTATTGCTTGTTTCATTGTATGTCACGTTAATTGCGCCAGCAAAGTATATCCAAGTCATTTGTTTTTAATGATGTGTATGTCAGAAGATCCTTTTTCATTTTTACACCTCTGAACGATTCCAGGAATTTCAAAAGGTTGTTTTTTCTATATAATAATGAAAATACAACATATATTTTGCTCGATTATAATGTTGTTTTAAGCGAAAGTTACTTAAGCGAAGTAACCGGGTGTATCGTATGTCCTCTTGGATGGATGGAGTACAGAAAGCTTGGTAATCCTTCAATTTCCCTTTGTTACAAGATCTCACCTTTCAAATTCAACTGGAATAATGCGGCAAAACATTGTAGCAAGTCATTCTTAAACTTGCCTGTCATAGAAACTAAGGAAGAACTACATTTCCTGACAACGACTTTGAACAATGCAAGAAACGTAAATAAAACAAGTGAACATGTTGAAACTGTAGTCGTTCATGTTGGCCTCACGAAAGCTAATTCCGGACATGAAAGCTTGCGATGGACAAACGGAAGACCATTCGTTCTAGCGGGAGATATTAAAGTAAAAAATATTAAAGGCAAGTGTTTGGTGTTTTCTCTACGTATCCTTAAGGAAGATTCAAATAGCAATCAAATTGAAGACGGCGATTGGGAGCTGGTGGATTGTGCTAAGAACATAACGGAGATTGTTGTGTGTGAGAAGGACATCGATCGTACAAACTATTCAACAACAATACGTTATAGTCCCGGATCTCAGATGGTAGAACACAAAATGATGACGTTAAACAAAGAGTTTGTTGTAGTTTACGGCGCCATTCATTCCATCGCCTCTCCTCACTATTATAGGGACTCGGCTTTCACCATTCAATTCAAAACTGTATTATTTGATTGCCAAGATGATGTAAATTATATTCCATATTCTAATGTATGTGACAATGTCCAGGACTGTTACAATAGCAGAGATGAATTATATTGCGTCCAAAATTTCAAATTGTGGATGTTACGGGATTTTTTCTGCGAAAATCCTAATTCAAATGAAGGTTTCCCTATTGTATCTAAAATTCTTCGAGAAAAAAAATGTGACTTTATTAAAGACTGTCCAGACAACAGTGATGAGACTGAATGTGACGAATGCATGGGCAGACGATGTTCCGATGGGACATGCTTACCCAGACATTGGTTGTTAAGTGATTGGCAAGACTGTCCATTGTATACGAGTAACAGGTTCATGTTTATAAATGTCACCGTCGAAAATCTTTACTTTCCTAAACAACAGCATGAAGTCATATACTGCGACGCATCGAAAACCGACTGGGCGCCGAAATGTATATATCTTAGGGGGCGCAGTGGTCAAATAACGGGGTGCAATGGCATGATTCATTTGAATGACTGTTTCAATTTTGTTTGCCCCGATGAGTTTGTGAAGTGTTGGAATTCTTATTGCATTCCGCACTCTCTCGTTAATGATGGAGCAATGGACTGTCAACACGGTGAAGATGAGGTTGCGCATAGTAATAATGTTGTTGGATATTTCCGCTGTAGAAGTTACAATTTCTTGATTATTCTTCCTGTAGAAGTTTGTGATGGACTAGCCCAATGCCCAGACGGTGACGATGATTTGAACTGTAATGTCACGTGCCCATTAGGTTTCCATTGTTTCGGTAATGCCGTTACGGTTGACAAACATTCGGAAGTTATGCCGTTTAAATCCCTTTCGATTTTTGACATCACGACAAAGTTTCTAAATATAAGTGGCCTTGACCTTTCTCAGTTAAACAATCTCTATATTTTGCCCAATTTGTTGTTATTGCATGCGTCAAAATGCAATTTAATTAGTTTACAATTCTTTTTCAGTGGGCTTTTTCCTGTTGGAGTTTTTTAATTAGATTTAAGTTACAATAAATTTACTCAAATCGATTTTACCGATAGTCGTAAGGTAGATTTCTACAATTTGCTTTTTCTTACCTTATCTGGCAATGAAAATCTGTCGTTACTAAATGAACGATGGATGGACCCAGAGAGGATGCGTATGGACAGACTCAAAAAAATTGATTTATCATTTACTAATATTTCTTCAATTAATTTTAATTTTAAACGTTTGCCATTGGCCGATTGGTTTGATTATTTAAACATATCTCTATGGCATCCGTCCATCCTCATGGGATGATGGCGTTTCCTCCTGCTCCTCTGCCCCCCTTCCCCTTTCTCCTGGCCCTTTTCTCCTCGCTCTTGACTGTAAGGGAAGCTTCCGCGACTTGGATGCCCTCGCGTACTTTAGCCCGCCAGGAGGTGCGTTCCTCAGCAATGGTTTCCCACGTTTTATGGTCTATCTGCGCCAGACTCATGTCTTTCTTGCAGACATCCTTGAAGCGCAAGCAGGGGCGTCCTCTCTTCCGCACACCAGTTGCCAGCTCACCGTAAAGCAGGGCTCTTGGAATGCGCTCCGAGTTCATCCTGCGGACATGTCCCAGCCACCGCAGGCGCCTCTCACTCAGGATTGAGTGCATGCTCAGCATATGACTCCTTCTGAGTACCTCGACATTCGTTATCTTGTCCTGCCACTTGATGTGCAGAATCCTGCGCAAGCATCGTAAGTGGAAGCTGTTGAGTTGCTTTGTTTGTTTGGCATAGGTCGTCCAGCACTCGCTGCCATAGAGGAGTGTGCTGAGCACGCAGGCCTGGTACACAGTGATTTTTGTCCTAGCAGTGAGCTGTGCAAATTTAAACATATCAAATACAGAAATTGAAAGTTTCGAAACTCTTAGCGATATCAGGTCCCTCGATGTTCTAGATATTCGAAATACACCACTGAGAGAAGCAAGCATAGTGAATGTTTTAAATAAGATAAGAATCAGGACAGCACTCTACGTGGACAATTATAAGTATTGTTGTCCTCAAATCGTTGCTCCAGGGTTACCAAAGCACGTGTGCCACGCCCCTTTTGACGGCATATCGTCGTGCGAGGATCTCATTGGTGACGTCCTGAAACGTTCACTTGTTTGGCTTGTGGCCGTCATTTCACTCGCTGGGAACGTTTTAGTTTTGGCTTTCAGGATGATTTACGACCGTGCATCATTTAAGAAGGGTTACGGTATTTTTGTTACAAATCTAGGAATATCTGACTTAATCATGGGGGTGTACCTAACAATTATATTTTCAGTTGATATTTACTACACAGATGTTTATGTGATTTATGAATCAAATTGGCGTGACAGCGCTCTGTGTAGGTTTGACGGGGTTTATCTACTCTGTTAAGCGAAACTTCGACATTGTTCGTTTGTCTGATAACACTGGACAGGTTTTTGGTGATCAGATTTCCGTTTGGAGAGTACAGACTGACTAAGTCGATCATTGTTTTTTTCTGTGGTTGCCTCCTGGGTTATTGGATTTATACTGGCCCTCATTCCTGTTGTGTATCCACATTGGATGATCTACTCTTCTAACGGCATATACCGCTAACGACAAATCGACCCCTGGGTCTGCCGTATGCTATCGGCGTTTTTATTGTTTTAAATTGTATCCTATTCTTAGCGATATCATTCGGACAGGTGTTAATATTTGTGTCCATGTCTAGGCAGAGAATAGCCCTGGACACGGTCCATGCCGCAAGAAGGGAGCAAGACATCAACGTTGCTAAGCAACTGTTCATTGTAGCTCTTTCTAACTTCTTGTGCTGGTTTCCAATCTGTGTCACAGGTTTAATGTCTGTGTACGGACACATAGTCAGTCCTGGCGTCTACGGCTGGTTTCTTATATTTGTCCTGCCGTTAAACGCTGCCATTAACCCAATGATCACACCATACCAGCCATGTACGTAAAGTGGATGGAGTTCAAGAGAGGAGGGAAATCATTTTAAGTTATCTCTGAAGATCGTTAATCTCCGAAAATAATGTTTGGTTTGAACTTTAAGACTCTATGACACTCCTCTCAGAAAGACACAGAAACAAGTAAAGATTATACACACAATAAATGTGTCGGGTGAACATGATACACACAAAAAATGTTCCAAGGGAACATGATTCAGAAAATAAATGTAAAAACAGAAGACGATACACACACTAAATGCTCCAAGTCTAGACCGATTACCGAGGTTTGGTCGCTGTGCATTCTTACAGTTACTTGAAGACACAGGTGAGAGTTGGATACGAGGTGGGGACTAAAGGTGGGGAACTACCCCAAGAGGAGTACCCCTGCTCCCCATCAAGAGTTGCTACCACTTCCATGGACACCCCATACACACCAAATATGCTCCAATTAAAAATAATACCCACTATAAATGTACCGAGTGAAATTTTATATACATACATTTTTTCGAAATTGATTTGTTTAACCACTCCTTCACGTTTCTGTTGACCTCAAGTTCTTTCCTTAAATTTTTGAAGTTGTTGTACTCGTCTAGAAGGAAGCTAATTTTTATAGATGTTTCTTTAACTTCCTTTATAATAGTTTCGTGATCTTTTTTTTTATTTATTCAACATTGTTTAGAAATTACTGCACGGCCTTACTACAAAATAGTGCGCGGAGGTGAAAACAAAACCGTGTGAGAAATAAATCGTCATTTATTGAGTCTCGGCACGGTTTATACATGATCCTCAAATTTTTTATGTGACCTTTTTTAAACTCGATTTTATCACATTTAAGAAAAGCAAAACTTTCTGTCCCTTCAAATTCGAAACACCTTGTTCAGAAATGTGTTGCTGTATAATAAATACTTATAAAATCACAAAAACTTTCTATCTGCTAAAGTATCATTGGAGAAGTCTATAAGATATTTCGACTAGGGTACATTTTTTTAACTATATTAAAACACAGGTAGAAATATCGTTGGAAATATTTGTTTAACCGTGATAAATGTTTTTAAAAAGTATTTTAATGATTATGAAAAAAATAACATCCGTAATGCTTCATTTTGAAAAGTACAATTTTATTATTATTTCTCGCATGCTTGCTCTTACTTTTTAATTTTTGTGATTTGAAATCATTGTTATGAAATAGATATGATCCTTTCTCAAAACGAAGGAAATGACTATTTTTAAAAGTCATAGTTATAATTCTGCATGAACCAAATATCGATTTGCCATCTACTCTGTGTGATTTTTTCAAAATAAAATGTGTTAAAAATATTACATGTTGCTACGTCTAGCGTAGTGAACGTGTATCAACTATAAGCTGTTTAAATGGCATGCTTTAATTTGCTACAGATGTAATATTTGATGGATTGTATATCTTACCTACTATGATTATGTCTTTGTCCTCTTTTGTGAAATGAAATGCCGCAAAATGGTTGTTAAGGTTTTTAAAGTGTAAGAATTTTTTCCATATTTAATGAATGTATGAAGTTTGCCTTCTTTAATGTGATTATTTCGTTTGCTGTGCCTAAAATACATATACAAGTTTTAAGTCCATTTATAGGAAATAATACATTTCATTTTCGAATAACTGCTGTATATAAATTAGGGATCAGCCTGATATGGTTTTTTACTATTAGCCGAATCCGGATGGTTGGGCCCTAATATTTGCCGAATCCGGATATCTCCACATTTAAGTGTAAGAGCTAATAGGTGTACTTATTATCCTACAAATGGAGAGTATCTCCTTTGCACTTTGTAACATTGTCAACGTGAACGATTAACATTTTACAATGAATTAAATGAATAAACTTGAACGAAGTTCAACGAACTATGTAGTGTGTACCAAGCGAACAGTGTTTGTACTGAGTGTGTAGTGTGGTGTACAAGAAGTCGTGACCTAGAGCCATAATTAAACTGTTCTTTTATTCTGACGATTTAAGTTTAATATGCTGTTTAGTTAACTTAGTTTGTTATCTTATGTAGTAAAGTAATATATATAATTGTAACTTTTTAACTTAATATATTTTTCTCGTATTGAAAATTGATTCTTTTACTATATTTTGCATGGATTTGAATGATTTCATAATCAACGCTTGTTAATTTGTTTATTTTGTTATATATTAATAATTTAATGTATAACTTAATTTGTTACTTAACTTATTTTGTATAATTATAATATTCACAATAGACTAGAGTTTTAAAATTATAAGACTGAATAAGATATAACTCGTGAGAGACAAAGCAACATTTTTTTTTAAAGTTCGCAAATCAAATCACAATTGCAACTGCGATTTAAAGTTTAACGGAAAAAACAACAAAGAATATAAAATTATTACAATGATATAACTTATATCATATAAAGTAAAATGTTTAAAATGTAAATATGAATTAAAAGTATTGAATGATTGACTACTGTCAACGTACTAGATCAATGACAAAGAAGTTAAAAACGAAAGCCAACTCTCAGCCTGTCCCAGTTTCCAAGGCTCCTGTTTAACTATGAAGTTTATAGTATAAACTAATAATTACAAATTAAACTTAAAATTAGTATTTTTTAACATAAAATTATTATTTTTAACATAAAATTAATATATCAGCTATAACAATGAAAATAATTTAATGACATGAGTAAATAAAATAGTTACTAGTTAGTAGTTACTAGTTACTAGTAAGTTGTAACATGGTATCAGCAGTACTTGTTACCTTTAAGTTTGTAGTTTTGTTTTCTTCAATTTTCAAGTTTCGAAAAATTAAGTGTTTGACATACCCAAATTCTTTTTCATGAACAATAACATCCCAAGTTTGTTCGGCGACAAGCGAGAACGCTTATCATCATTTATCTGCCCCGCTGTGCTGAATGCTCTCTCACTATCCATTCTTGCTAAATTTACTGATTTCTGGGTATTGTTTTTTACTTTCTATATAATTGTTTATAAAATTATTAATATTAATTTAATTTGATTAAAAAAATTCTTTACTACATTGATATCTGGATACCATCCGGATGTGCCATAAGTATTTGCCGTATCCGGATAGTGGCGAAAATCCCGGTAACCGGTCCGAATATCCGGCATTCCGGGTATTCGGCTGTCCCCTAATATAAATATATTATTTTCAGCATATTTTCATTAAAACTATAAACAATATAAAAGCCCAAGTGAATTACTCCGTAACGCTGAGGGACATAGTTTAACAGCCCATGGCAGTTAAGAAACCGTTTGGTGGTTCTGGCCGTAAAATATCGTATGACGTCATTGAGCTTATATTTTAATTTTGGAAAAGCGAACAATGTAAAAAGGATTTGAGGATTTAAAATTATAAAATACAAATATAAAATGTACATTTCAGGAAGTTTAATATTTCGTATTTAATTTATCAAACAATGATAAGTTACTTTGGCTTTTTGAAAAAAGTGGGTGCCGTAGGTGCCCTACAACCCCCAGTATATCATTATTCTCTTTAAAAATCAAATACACGACATCACTTTTGCAACATCCAATTACTATCCTACTAAAATAGACACATTGCAACTAATATTAGAGTAACTATACTTGTAAACTATAGGTAAACGATCATTGTTCGTTTAAGATGGTGTGTTTATATAATTATATTTAAATAAGTAATAAAAGAAAACAAATCAGTTAAGGTGAACAACTCGTGCTGGATTATAACTAAATATTGAAAGTGATTGCTTCAATTGTTCATTAAGTTTTTATAAATCTAAACATCTTTTATTTTCATTTATGTAATTACCTGTAGTCTCTGGATAGTAATCTAAGTTTAACTGAAATTAAAAACAATTATATTCATATCACTAGATGTTGAATCTAGGTGTTGATCATTAAGTTCATTGTTTCTCGGGTCAGTTTTGCTTGTATTTGTTGAACTCATTAAAAAGTTCGTCAAAATCTAAATTCATCAGAAAGCAGACCAACGACATGAACTTGTCAACAGGTTTCCAAGGCTCCTGTTTAACTATAAAGTTTATAGTTTATAGTATAAACTAATAATTACAAATTAAACTTAAAATTAGTATTTTTTAACATAAAATTATTATTTTTAACATAAAATTAATATATCAACTATAACAATGAAAATAATTTAATGACATGAGTAAATAAAATAGTAAACAGTTAGTACTTACTAGTTATTAGTAAGTTGTAACATGGTACAGCAGTACTTGTTACCTTTAAGTTTGTAGTTTTTTTTCCTTCAATTTTCAAGTTTCGAAAAATTAATTGTTTGACATTCCCAAATTCTTTTTCATGAACAATAACATCCCAAGTTTGTTCGGCGACAAGCGAGAACGCTTATCGTCATTTATCTGCCCCGCTGTGCTGAATGCTCTCTCACTATCCATTCTTGCTAAATTTACTGATTTCTGGGTATTGTTTTTTACTTTCTATATAATTGTTTATAAAATTATTAATATTAATTTAATTTGATTAAAAAAATTCTTTACTACATTGATATCCGGATACCATCCGGATGTGCCATAAGTATTTGCCGTATCCGGATAGTGGCGAAAATCCCGGTAACCGGTCCGAATATCCGGCATTCCGGGTATTCGGCTGTCCCCTAATATAAATATATTATTTTCAGCATATTTTCATTAAAACTATAAACAATATAAAAGCCCAAGTGAATTACTCCGTAACGCTGAGGGACATAGTTTAACAGCCCATGGCAGTTAAGAAACCGTTTGGTGGTTCTGGCCGTAAAATATCGTATGACGTCATTGAGCTTATATTTTAATTTTGGAAAAGCGAACAATGTAAAAAGGATTTGAGGATTTAAAATTATAAAATACAAATATAAAATGTACATTTCAGGAAGTTTAATATTTCGTATTTAATTTATCAAACAATGATAAGTTACTTTGGCTTTTTGAAAAAAGTGGGCGCCGTAGGTGCCCTACAACCCCCAGTATATCATTATTCTCTTTAAAAATCAAATACACGACATCACTTTTGCAACATCCAATTACTATCCTACTAAAATAGACACATTGCAACTAATATTAGAGTAACTATACTTGTAAACTATAGGTAAACGATCATTGTTCGTTTAAGATGGTGTGTTTATATAATTATATTTAAATAAGTAATAAAAGAAAACAAATCAGTTAAGGTGAACAACTCGTGCTGGATTATAACTAAATATTGAAAGTGATTGCTTCAATTGTTCATTAAGTTTTTATAAATCTAAACATCTTTTATTTTCATTTATGTAATTACCTGTAGTCTCTGGATAGTAATCTAAGTTTAACTGAAATTAAAAACAATTATATTCATATCACTAGATGTTGAATCTAGGTGTTGATCATTAAGTTCATTGTTTCTCGGGTCAGTTTTGCTTGTATTTGTTGAACTCATTAAAAAGTTCGTCAAAATCTAAATTCATCAGAAAGCAGACCAACGACATGAACTTGTCAACAGGTACATCATTTTCGTGACTCTTTGGGTAAAGTTCTAGATCTGCATCACTTGAAAATGTCACCTCCAAACATGGATATGCATCACTTGTAACATTCAACCATTCCTTTGTTCCTGTATAGGACATGACTGGATCATCCGGACTTACAGTCAATCGGTGACCCTTGTATCTGAGCAACAAGTCAGGAACGATAACCTTCTCACTGGATTGGATGATAAGCACATTGATGGGGTTGTCTTTTCCGTCTCTTATTTCAGGTATCGTCTGAAGCACGTGGTTGAATAATGGATCCCTGAGAGTTAAGAGATTTTGAAACTTGTTTTCAAATTAATTAATCTGATTAAATTAACAGAAGGCATGGACACATACAAAGCCATCACAACTGTGAGGAAGCAGATAGTTTGAACATTTAATTCGGAAAAAAAAAGTATTAACTTATAAACTTTCTAAAATTTAAAATAAATTAAATAAGCAACAAACAACACGTATTGCTTTAAACACACTCAGACTTGACAATCATGTCGACAGAATATCGTTAGGAATTTAATAGCAAATATTTTACTTTTTACTATAAGGGGTGAGGCTAAATCTCTAAATACGTTTCAACTCTAAAGTAGATTACCTTACTTCTTCAGTTAGGATAAGGGACACAATCGGGTAGCTCTTCATTTCTTGGCAGAGAAGCTCCATCTCATTGCAGTTGAACTCGTTACTTGCCTATTACATAAAAAATCGTCCTTATTAAGTGTTAAAAACTGTTATTTAATCTGCCTAACATTTTTAATTAGTCTTGTAATTAGTATGGATAGCATATTTTAATATGGATAGCATCTGTTAATGTGGCTAGTCTAGCATTATTTTTGTTCTCAAGTCATCGAATAACCAAAAAATAAATAATTGATGCGTTCTGCCCAGTTTTCAGACATAAACCAAAAGTGAAAAGCAGAGAACTCAAGCGAAGTGTGTAGTAATTTTTTTTTAAAATATTTTTTTTTAAAATACTGCCCATCATTTTCTATGTTTAACTCTCATATAATTTTTTATCCCCAACTCATTTCAAAACGTCTGTGGATGTCAATGCCTACATCTGTTGTATTTCACTAACGTTTATAAAAATGCCTTCAAAGATTTTAATACATTTCAGAACTGTTAATCTTCATAAAAGTGAAAAATATTAAGCATTATTTCTTGAACAATAGACATATATATTTAAAACGTTTGATTAGTGAGGGTGTAAGGCTGTGCTGTTTTACTGGTTAAACGTCATGACTACACTATGATAGGGGTGTTGAAACAACCTATGTCAGCATCTTCTTATCCATTAAAGCAAACAAAAATAAGTTTAGATGCACCCAAGTTTTAAATAGTAGGCAAAACAATTTATTTTACATTTATTTGAGGAAGTGTTGTATTAGCATAAAATATTTAAGGAAATATTGCCGCAAAATCTTGTATGAAAGAATTAAGCTGCCCTTAACATTTTAGGAATTTGATTTACAATATTATCAATTCATAACAAAATTGTTACCTCTAGGTTTCGAAACGATTTGAATCCCAAACGTGACAGAAAACGCTTTGTAATTTCTTGGCCATCCTAGAAGATTGACTCAACCCTTCTACACAGTCTTGAAAAGTGTCATTTACAATAAGAATATCCGCTTTGTGTGCCATGGCATTGGTTTCTGTATTGGAGCTAATGTATGAGCAGTGTCCAAATTTTGTGGCAAACAACTTTTGAAAAATTCTTTTGGCGTCGGATGATTGTTTTCTTAGACGTTGCCAGGCAACAAAAAGCAAAACTTTAACAATGGCGGCTTTCGGGTCATTTAATGCAGACTTCTCAGACTCCATATTTTCCGTCGGTAGAGAACTCAACCCCGAAGCGAGTTCATGCATGTTGACAAAGGTCAAGGCATTTTCATATTCCCCCATCTCGAAGTAACTATTTACTGCGTATAAAACCATTTCTGGGTCATCCAGCTGGGAATTTGGTTTCAACATATCTTCAACAGCAGTGACTATTCCCTTATAATCTCGAATGAGCTGTAGAAGTTTGATGTACTCTTTACCCTTATCTTTGCACTCGTCACTCCGTTCAATATCTTCTTTTAAAATTTCAAAAGATTTCAATGCTGAGATGTTACGTTTCGTACCCATATTTGTTGATGCGAGATCAGCGGCAAGACTAATGGCCTTTGTGAAGTATTCTTTCGCTTCTACATAGAACTGCTGACTTTTCCCTTGGTGGATTTTACGGAGCTCTTGCAAACACATACCCGCCCCTTCATAGGCGGTGATTAAAGTAACCAGGTAGTCCATCTTTGTTTCTTCAAGCATCATAATTTGCTTGAATAGCTGGAGAGCTTCTTTAAAACAATCGGATCTGTGATACAGATTTCCTAGGCTGAGAATGGATGGTATATTTCTCTTTTTAGATAAATTAATCGCCTCTTCATAATTCTTGACAGATTTTTTAACAAAACTGCAGTTTGGATCAAGCTTTAAAATTAAAGGCTTCTTCCATGATGTTACGTTTGTTGCAATATGAAGAGGCGTCTCTGAATTACTAGATGTGCTATCTCTTCTAGAAAACCCCAGAGTTTGATTTATCGGCTTGTCAGCGCTGCCTTTTGTGGATAAACTAATCTTGGCAATCATGTCGGCCTTTTTTTCATAGCAAATTCCAAGATAATGAAATGATATCGTATTCCTTCTCAGAGAAAGAGATTTTTCAAGTAAATATATGGCCTTGTCAACGTCAGTATTCGTGAAGTATTCTCCGCAATGGCGTAGAACCGTTGGATTATCAGCTGCATCTTTCAGGGCTTTCTCACACAGTTGGTCCCCGTTAAACTCTTTAAAACACTTAACGTGTTCCGTTGTGGAAAATTTATTCACCATGATCATCAGCTGCGTGTAGGCCAAACCCCTGAGGTGTGGATCATCTGTGCTGGTCACATCTAATAGACTACCCGTTGCCAGGGAGATTAACTCTGACTGGTTGTATTCCTTAGTAATCGAGTAACAAACATTGGGATTTGTCATCCTTCTGTACATGAGTCCCAGACCAAATCTCCAGAGAAGATTCAGAGGCTCTTTGGTGACAACTTCTTGGAACAGCTTGACTGACATATCGAAATTGCCCATTCGGCTGTAATAATACGCTTGCTCAGCTTTAGCTTCCGTTATCAGCTTTTCGAAATCCTTACGTTCTCTCATGGCTTCGAGAATATCAATATATTCCTCGGCGTCAATGTCATTAGCTTCTGCAAATAAAAGAAACACGCAATTTCCCAGTGACGCAATATTAGTATTGTCAGTAGCTTTCTTTGCCTCATCATTAATTTCTTTGGCCTTTCCTTCCAAAGGTTCAAGTAAGTGCTCGACCCACGTTAACAAATTCTTATTTCGGATCTCTTCCAGTTTCAAATATTTTCCAGTGGGTTTCTCTGTCGTCAGGTTGTGCTTCATGTGTAGAAGAAGTTGTCTTGAGGGTGGCGGACATTGAAGGTTAAACGCACAAGGGAAATGTTTCATCCGGTCTCGTCCACTAATCTGGTTACAAAATTAAATTGACAGAAATACGATCGGAATATCAGACATGAAAAGTGATGACGTTTAGAGAACTAGGGATAAAATTTTATTTAGAAATAACATTTGCGAACCCTTCTTTATGGTTATCTTTTATTTTAGCGAAATATTTCAATAAATTACACTAAAATACCAAATGCGCACTTTTTTTATTTTACCGTATGTTTTAGATTACTCATTGCCCATTATTACAGTTCCATAAAGCACAGATAATCACTTGATTTATCTTAAATGTATATAAAAAAATATATAAGTTTTCTTTTACTTGTTTTTATTTTTTAAACCTAGGAAATTTCGAGCAACTGTGCGTGTTAAGCATGTAAAAGCAAACATTAGAGTATATCTAAGGATTATGTCTTTCAACGCTACGTGAAGTTATTAAATGTAAGATTGGTTTTGTCATTTTTTAAAATACATCTAACAGAATCTATATTACAACTTATTTTGTGTTTTAATTTTGTGTCATGAAAAAAAAACATAAAGCATCTCAATGCCTAGTCATTATTTTAATTTTAAAAAGTTCATTAAAAAGTAGTCTTTATGCGAACGTTTTTGAAAGCTTGATATAATTAACTTCAATAAAAATTACATACATATTTTTTAGTAAACAAAACTCTAGCCAAATTGATTGAAATTGAAACTGTATCTAGGCATATTCATGAATATCTTACCTGGGTGCACATATTTTAAAGTGAAAATTAGGATAAGAATGTAGATAAACACTACTCAAGCGATAAAGTGACAGAAGAAACGCACATCTAAAGTAATGTGTCGTAAATTAATCAAGCACATATGTAATAACAGTAATGATTACTGACATAATTTGTTTCATGACTGGGTGAATCTTACTTGGAAATAGACGTCATAACGGGACTTCCAGTGCCAGCGGTAAAACAAGCAAGGGTAAAATAAATAAATCGTGAAATTGAAACTGATACTAGAAAATATTTGATGACGTTGTTTAAAAATCATGTAGATGTGACCAAAATCGTCCTTAAGGCTATTCCCCGTCACTTTCAGTGGCTGACAGTGCTCTAAATTGAATATTCTTATTTTACTAGAAATATACCCGCGTTTGAAGCGGGAGTGTACTGCCTCAAAAGGTGTGTTACGTAGTTGAAAATATGCCAATAATTATTCCTTAAGTGTGTAAATGTATGCAACGATTTAAGTTCGATCTTCGGGTATAATATAACTAAATTGTGTGCTGTGCTTACTCTTAAGATTGCAACTTACAAATTGCCAGAAATATACATATGAAAAATATAATTTTCTAATTCTGAGATAATTTTACGTAATATAAATAGTGCTTAGAAACTTAACATGCTATTTGAAAAGGGTATTAATTTAATTTAAAATCCTGCATACAAACATTTCACATTGCCATAGATCAAACGTAGCAAGGGATTAAATCCGGAATAAAACACATGTATTCTTTAATACATTAATAGAACTTAAGGGAAGGGGAGAAAGTCTAATGAATCTATAAAAATCAAACTAAATACTTCAAAACTATTTTTATAAATATTTTGTTATCTTTTTGTTCCTCTCGTCAAAATGGTCCTGATTACTGATGGATTCCAATATCTAGTATGTTGCTTTTTCATTTAGTGATCAAATTCCTTATCTATCCCCGTTTTCCGGTCATACATTATATTTTGTAAACTATATCATTAAATCCAATTTTTCTGTATCCCTGCCCTTTTTTTCCTGTTTTTGTTATTTCAGATTAGATAATTTATTTGCCAAGTATATATAAGATTGATCTATTCGCTACAAACGTATGTGAAACAAAGATATACATTTTAAGGAACAATTGATATTGGTATCGTGGACAGAAAGGAGTAAACATATTAAGTTAAAAAACGTTCAGGTTCATGTGAACTAAGATTAGTCTAGATCAGTGTTTCTCAAATAGTGAGGCGCACCCCCCAGGGGGGCCGAAGGCTCCCTAAAGGGGGGGGGGCTCAAAATGGTGTACTTATAACAATTTTATAGACAAATGATAATATTTACTGTCGCACGGGTCGGGGGCGCGAAATGTTTTCTTCCTCCTATTGGCGTGACAGAAAATAATTGAGCAACTCTGGTCTAGATATATCCATCAATCCAGTAGCCAATGATTATAAATTATAAAATAATAGTTAAGTTAATATAAGTGAAAGCGATTTTACTCAATTTTACGTTTAGTTCAGTCATGCATAACTTTATTAAGTATGAGTATGAAAATATAAAGACTTTTATTAATATGTGAAGTTAGACCATTTGTGAGAGGGGCTTAGGATTTATTAGTATGGAAAAGGGACACTAAACTAGTAAATCAAGAAAAATTGAGAAAAAAAATAATTATCAAATTCTATATAAACTTTAAACACTTTTTGTTTAGATTGTAGATACTTTTATAATATATCGTATATATAAGAATTTTTTAATAAAAATCTTTAACTTCTAATTTTGTTTTACTCATGAGTTGTTTTCACTTACAGAATTGCTCTCCTCATAAAATTTACTCACTATATAAGGGTACTAAATAATGTTAACTGCCAGTTTCGTTACACATTACGTCAGGTAAAAAAGGTATTTTATTTACGACCCCTTATCGTTAGAATATTTAAAGAAATTAAATATTTGTAATAGCAGCAATAAGTTAAGGAACTACGCCCTCACCTTCTCTGTAAAGGGCAGTAGCTGCTTATATCAAAGCGCTAAGAAACTAAATTATAAATGTTGTAAATGTTATGAAGTTTCCAAAAATAATTAAAAGAAACTAACCCAGTCTTATTTAAAAAACGTGCAATAAAATTTTCGCACCGTTTTTAGTCAATGAAAGTTACTTAAAAGCCGTTCGCTTAAAATACAATTTTGTAATAAAGTACTGGACCACAAATAGCTATAATTTTTAAAAACTTTATAGGAGTTTTAATATGGAAATGATATATATATTTTTTTTTCTATATTATACGATTTAAAATTAAGGCTTTAATGCAAATGGAATAATTTCAAAAAGGAAAGTAATTATGTTTTGGATCACTTTTCCCGAAGAGATATTATATTTTGTAAATTATATTTCAAAAGCCCCACATCAGATTTGGTTTGTGAAAAATAAACAAATTACTTACCAAATTAAAAATAATAATAATTCATTGGTTGGTTTATGGGTAACAATGACAAAAAATGTTTTTTGTAATATGGCTTTTATTATTCCGGCTACAAAGGAATGACCCTGACATATTCAATTCGCAGCAATTCTTAAATAATTTCTTTTAGATTCACTTTTTTGGAGTTTAATATACTTCTGTTAATAAATCCAGTAGCCAAAGTTTATATTGTAAATTTGTTTATCTTATGTAAAACAAAATTACAGCATTGGGCAAAAGCCCTTATATGCATGTTAAGATCATTGATGCCTAACTTTAATATGTAAATTTAAAGGATTTAGCCAGTAAAATGAGCGAGAAAATTTTAAGTAGCAGAAAAATGTATCTACTATATATACTACCTTAGGAATAAAGAACACGCAACAAATTTTTAGAAAAAAGAACGTATAAGTGCTCTACTTACGATTAAGTTTATTTGACTTGGACCATTTATTTTCCCATAATATTCACTTACATAATGAGTAAATTTTTTAATTAAATTGTGAGTTATTATAAACAACATAACAAAACTCTTAATTTAAAAATAAATTCCATTCATTCTGTGACAAATGTAATGAAATAGTTTTACCCCATCTGCAATATAAAGAAAGTGCCAGTAAAAAACCACTGCTTTGTATCGCAAAGCCAAACCAAATATGAATGTTATTATAATGAAATAACACATATTGGTTTAAGATGCGTGCACGAAAAAGTGCACACCGTAATTTGACAATAACATATTTTTTTTAAACGCACCGCTCAAAATAAACTATTTGAAAAAAAAATACTGCACCAAAAATAACTCGATTTGAATGCCCGCCTGAAGTTGTTCAATATGGAAATGAGATATAAATAATTTCTCTTTGTCTCTACATTTTCGGATTTTTTTTATTTACTGCTTTCGGGCAAAAGGGACAATTACAAAAACTATATTAAAAGCATCTATAGGTTAAAAGGAACCATCCTGACAAATTTGGTCCACGTCCGTCATTTGGTTTTTCCTTGATTGTGTAACAGAGAGTCGAAAAGTGAAACATACAAAAATACAAAGATGCAAACACCAACTGAGCTTTATATACTAGATAGCATTCGTGATCATTATATTATTTTTTAAAATGAGTAATCTTCCATCAATAGAGACATAAGTGGAAAAAAATTAACGAAAATTTTAGAGAATGAATGTCATGAGCTTGATAAGTGGGGACGCGGTGGTCGAGTGGCAGTGCGCTCGACTGGCATACCGATGGTCACGGGTTCGAATCCATGTGAAGGCAAGGATTTGTTCCCGGGGCCGATGGCGTCCCTGAATCACCCAGCTCTGAAAGGGTACCTAACACTAGTTAGGCGGCTGGGTAATGCGTGGAACCCACAAAGCCGTGGCCGGTGAACGCTGCATCACTTGCCAACAGATCATCTGTCATGGTGTGTGGACGCAATTATCTTCTGTATAGAAGGAGCGTCTGTTTAGATAAGATAAATGAAGATAAGTGGATAAAAACATTGATGTGGAATATGACTCACATAATTGAAAAAGGGATGCAACTATTTTAGTCTTTATAATTGGGTTATGCTATTGTGTATTATGAAGAAAAATTTACCTAGAAAAAAAAGTGTTTTTTCTGTTTTTTTGTTTATATAAATAAAAATTCAACTGGAATATAACAAAATCTCCGATAACGGAGATTGTTATTGCCGCAATTAAGTGCACACTAAGTAAAGTGTGTGGTAGAGTATAAATAAAAGCAGCTAAACATATGGTTTATAATAAGGTTGAGGTGAAAAATTCAACATACGTTATTCTATGATAACAAAGACAGTCAGTCCATCGGTCACTCTTGATAGCTGAAGACAAGAGGGCGTTTGGGTCTCTCCAAGAGTACTTTAATGAAGGCCTTAAAGAAATCTATGGTATAGGCTATTTTTACTACCCCAGAACGGATAGGTAGCACTAGGCGTTTTGAAAAAGACCTGTGCTAATTTATAATTCTTTCAGCGAGCTTATAAACACTTAACCCACAAAGAAAGAGTTGACTTTGATAGATTATATGACATACCACGACGATTTACTACTACTGTTGCAGACGTTTTGGGATTAATGGACCTAAGTAGAAAATAAATACAAATCGTCAAAAGATAGCCATATGTTTATGCGCTTAGTATCCTATCCCACACGAATACCCTTAACAAATTTTTCTTGGGTGGTGGGCAATGAAGATCGTTGTAAGAGAATTTTAGGAAGTATGCACAGTAACCACGTATAGGTACACCCCAAGTACTTGGCTAGGAAGCAGTCCGACCCAAGTTCGTATCCTGGGGTACTATTGTGGTAAGGGAAGCAATTTTGCCCATGTTCATATAGTGGGGTACTATTGTGGCAATTTCAGAGGAGGAGACCTAAACGTTCATTGCGGAGTAAATAGCGAAATACGAAACATTTACAGCAGTGGTGCTGAGTGCACATAACTTTGGAAGCTAGCAGGTGAAAATTTTAATAGCATTTTGTTGTATTAATAAAGGACTTTAATTTTTACCACCGTATCCTTTTTCCACGCTGTCATTAAAACCACTGAATCCTCTCAAACACGAAACAGTGACAAGCGGCTTTTGTTTTGCCTAAATCACGTATTACAATTAAAATTCATATAAATAACTGTTTAACTGTAAAGTTTGAAAAGAGGTTTGCTCATATGAATAATGAGAGCGTTGATATATTTGATGGGACACTTGTTTTTGGTTTAAACAATAATCAGAACTTAAATGGCGGATACTTTTATTTTGTAGGGAGTAGCCTCTGTTGAAATGCAGACTTGCACAAGGATTTTTGTATTAAAAGTTTATATAGTCTTTCGTTAGCTTTTTAAATTTAAACAAAAAAATTATGATTTTTAAAAAAATAGTAATTTCTTATAATAGCAGCAGATTTTTTAATGTGTCTATTTTGTGTGAAAAAAAAACACCAAAGTAATAAAAGTTCCTGTAAGATATAAACATGTAATTGTAGTTTACTTCATTCTAATAGTATTCTCTCTGTTCCTAAGATACGCACTAAAACATTTAGCGAAAGGTAATTCTCTTTTGTGCCCCCCAAACAAGGTAATTCTCTACTATTACATATTCCTACTACGAAGGCATTCCCGAATGCACTTAAAAAAAGCTCCTGTAAATTTATTTTCCAAATTAACAACCAACTTTTCACTGAAGAATGACGTAGATTATGTGTATCGTTATTTAATTTTATGATTTTTTTCTATAATTAGGGGGTTAATGTTTTTAGTTGAAGGCATCCTATATAATAAAAGGCAATTTTCTGTGAGGTCATCGATAGCGATTGGTCCTTCAAACTCCTTCAGATTCCTACAGCCAATCACTGGCGGAGAAAAATTAAATCCCATTTACATTTTGAACGACGTTTAAAACGAGGTATTTTATGATGCAGTTTTTTTCCAATAGTTTATTTTGAGAGGTGGGCGTTGGGATTTGTAGTCAAAAACTTTGTTTTTACGGGTTATTTATTATAACTATAGACAGACCGCAGTTTCAGGCGGGGAGGCAGGGTCTCAGGACAGACGGTGGTGGGTAATGTTGGTATAATTATAACGTATAGTATTTTGACGTGATACACATGTATGGCTGGTCGAGACGGCGGGTCTCTCGACAAACTGCGGGGGAGGGGATGTAGGGTCTCGCTACAGACTGCGGTGTTGGGGGTGGGGGATGTAGGGTCTCTGGAAAGACCACGGTGAGGGGGGAGGAGGTAGGGTGTCTGGACAGACCATGGTGTGGGCGGGGGGAGGTAGGGTCTCTGGACAGACGGGGGAGGGTAATGTTGTGATGTCCTACCATGAACTTTACAGGTCACCCTACACTTATGCCCGTCCTTGGGCGGGCCTATTTGCTAGTTAATAAATATATGTGTTACTATTTTTATGTGAAACACTGTGAGCCCAGCTGCTTGTTAATTCATATTTTTAAAATATTATTATTATTATTATTATTATTATTATTATTATTATTATGCATCCTTTTTATTGTAGTTGTAATTTTATTTTGTTGAAAGTACCTTGCGGTGAAATTGTTTATTTTTAATAAACAACTTGTTAATTTCTACCCGTATCGGACTGTATTATTTCTGAACATTTATGTCTGTCAACACTCCTGTTTATATCCGATAGAAATCAAAACTAAAACTAAAATCCTTAATTTGCTTTCTTAATTTCTAATTTATAATACTGATTTTTGGATACTGAATTTGTATATCAGATCCGGCAAGGGTGTTAAAGTTATGCGTGGGCTTGGTGGTCGAGGTATTAGAGTGAAATGTTGTAATGAAAGGTTTTCGGTTTTTTTTTGTCACCAATTATTTAGATTGTGAAGTCCTATATCGTGTTTCGGACGCCAAAATGGGTAAAAGTAAACAACTTGCATCGGTAACGCATGCTTGAACTAACAGAATACATGCACTGAAAAGACATCTAGGACCGTTTAGATGCTAAAGATTTAAAAAAGCTAACATGGTCTAGCCGCTTTTAACTCTCTCAACTCAAGGGCGTTCGAACGTAAAACAAAATATTTAGAATAGAATAGATTTAAATAGTCAACAAAATTAAGCTCTGAATTAAATTTCATCTGCCATTCCTTAAAAAATGTGAGACATAATGAGTTCAATTAAGTCGAAACAGTAGACACCGCTCAACACGATCTTTAATAAAAAGAACTCGCGAAAAGTTGGTCGAGCAGTAGTCAAATTTTTCATCTTTTCCGTGGATTTAATTGAAAATCAAACTATTCAAGCCCTATCCAATTCAAATATGTTTATAACTTAAGTTAATTTAAAATAAAAATTTTGAAAAATTGCTGCTAAAGATTCGTAAATTCGTCAACTGCACAATATCAAGATCTGGGAAATTCAATCGCAATACAGTAAAACGTCTCATTACAAGAACCTCTCATAAAGAGAAATTCGCAAAACGAGCAAATTTTTAAAGGAAAATGTTGCTCTCCTAAAGAGTGAAGATTTGCATAAAGGGTGACGCAGAAAGGGAAAGTACCTTTTTCCTGGAAATTCATTTGTGAGCCGGCACTTCCGCCCCGATGTATTATTCTGTGTTCAGCACTCTGTCTGTCAGAGTATTGTTTAGGTGTGTGATCAACCGTTTTTACAAATTTTGTATTCAGCCAGTATTCGTAATT
Source organism: Ampullaceana balthica (assembly GCA_944989445.1). Lineage (NCBI taxonomy): Eukaryota > Metazoa > Mollusca > Gastropoda > Lymnaeidae > Ampullaceana > Ampullaceana balthica. The sequence goes on along the minus strand of CALYLW010000771.1, from coordinate 31,708 downwards.
TTTGTATGTGCAAAGTGCTAAAATATCTTCGAGAAAAAAACACAATAAGACAATCATAAGAGTAAAAAAAAATAACTCATGAAATGAAACATAAAATCATTGAAAAGCGAGAACATAGTGGCTAATCTAGTGCTTAACTACAATCGGCCAACATCAACAATCTGCACTATTCTCAAAAAATAAAAAAAAATCCCTCACTGCCTGTCTCCGTAAGGCTGAGGGACATAGTACAACAGCCCATAGCAGTTAAAAAAGCGTGTGCTGTTTCTCGCCACAAAATATTATATGAAGTCATTGTTTGAGTTTATATATTAATAGTACAACCGTCCATAGCAGTTAAAAAGCGTGTGATGTTTCTCGCCGTAAAATATTAAATGATGTCATTGTTTCAGCTTCTTTTTTATTTTGGAAAAGGGAAAGATGTAGAAAGAGGATTTGAGAATTTATAATTATAAAATACTTTGTGTACATTTCAGGAAATTTAATATTTCGTATTTATCAAACAAGGATAAGTTACTTGGGCTTTTGAAAAAAGTGGGCGCCGTAGGCGCCCTACAACCTCTGGTTATGGAGATGGATGCTTCAAAAGGAGTATCAAGGATGTCTACGAAACGGTTACGTCACATTTCCGACAAATTTTGAAGCGTAGACAAAAACAAATGTCTTTTGACAGTCTTCTAGTAAAAAAGAAATAATTATTTGTCAGAAATTCATACTTTTGTTTACGTTTTGTGTTTCAAATCTAAATTGTATTCAATTTTTTCACTCTCTAACAATTCTTAAGTAATTTTATTTGAATAAATATTAATCAATGTTTTTTTGGAAAAATGACTATTTTTTTCATCATATAACGGATTATCGTATTTTACATTGATTTGTATAGGAAAAATTGTTTCGTATCACGAGTGTTTCGCTTCACGAGTAAGACTCAGGAACAAATTAAACTCGTTATGAGAGGTTTCACTGGGCTCCCATGACATCTATTAACTAGAGATCATCTGGGCTCACATGACATCAATTAGCTAGAGATCACCTGAGCCAACATGACATCATTCTTTTAGCTAGAGATCACCTGGGCTCACATGACATCTATTAATTAGGGATTCCATAGGGGCTCACATGAAATCTATTAGCTTGAGATCATCTTGGCTCACACGACATCTAGTAGCTAGAGATTACCTGGGCTCACATGAAATCTTTTAGCTAGAGATCACCTAAGCCAACATGACATCTATTAGCTATAGGTCAACTGGGCTCAAATGGCATCCACTAGCTAGATATCACCTGAGCTAACAGGACATCTATTAACTATAGATCACATGGTCCCTTATGAAATATATAAGCTAAAGATCACCTGGACTCCCAAGACATCATTCTTTAAGCTAGGGATCACCTGGGCTCATATGACATCAATTAGCTAGAGATCACCTGGGCTCACATGACATCTATAGCTAGAGATCACCTGGGCTCACGTGACATCTATTAGCTAAAGATCACCTGGGCTCACATGACATCTATAGCTAGAGATCACCTGGACTCAAATGATATCTATTAGTTAGAGATCCCCTGGGTCCACTTGACTTCTATTAGCTAGAGATCACCAGGGCTCACACGACATCTATTAGCTAGTATCACTTTGGCTCAACTGACATCTATTTGCTAGTATCACTTGGGCTCACAAGACATCTATTAAGTAGTATCACTTGGGCTCACATGACACATATTAGCTAGTATCAATTGGGCTCACATGACATCTATTAAACAAGTATCACTTGGGCTCACACGACATCTATTAGCTAGTATCACTTGGGCGCACATGACATCTATTTGCTAGTATCCCTTGGGCTCACATGACATCTTTTAGCTAGTATCGATTGTGCTCACACGACATCTATTAGCTAGTATCACTTGGGCTCACATGACATCTTTTAGCTAGATATCACCTGGGCTCACATGACATCATTATTTTAGCTAGATATCACCTGGGCTAAGATGACATCAATTAACTAGAGATCACCTGGGTTCACATGCCATCTATTAGCTAGAGATCACCTGGGTTCACATGAAATCTATTAGATAGTATCACTTGGGCTCACATGACATCTATTAGCTAGAGATCACTTGGGCTCACAAGACATCATTCTTTTAGCTAGAGATCAACAGGGCTCACATGAAATCAATTAGCTAGAGATCACCTGGGTTCACATGACATCTATTAGCTGGAGATCACCTGGGCTCACATGACATCAATTAGCTAGAGATCACCTGGGCTCACATGAAATCTCCAGGGCAAATTTTGTATATTAGTTTATTTGTTTTTTTTTCTAGCTTACTTTTTTAGGACTCTCAACTTATTTATAGATTGCCTAACAAACACGCTTTAGATTAATGTTTAGATTGCGTGTCTCGTTCCTGTCAGCCTATTATGCATGTCATTATCGATTCTTTTTTTAAACTGAAACACATTATCTTCCAGGAAATTTCAAAAATAAAAGTATGTTCTAATAACAATTTTACTTTGCATTTAAAAGAATATTAAACATGTCCGTATTTAATTTTTTTTTGCAATAACTTTTAAAATAATAAAACCAATTACTTATTAACAGTTATATGCGAATAGCATGTGGTTATAAACGGAGGTTATTAACATTCTGTTAAAGAATTTTTCTTAACCAGGAAGTATATCAATCCCAGAAGCATAAAGGTAGAAGTCTGTCGTATAGACACCCGTTGTTAAATGTGTCAGGATTTATCTCATGGGCTGTTTCAACACATAATATGATGTGCTGTTTTTAGATGTTTATCGGAGCTACAATTCAGAGATGATTAATTTAGTAGTGACTTTTAGATTTGTTGAAAACAGGACCACAAAAGGTGAAGAATGAAATGTATGTCCCTTTGTGGCTATTAAATTAAACTATACGTATTTAAAATATAAAACTCATGTTTATTTTTTAAAAAAATAATTACTTGGTGTAAACCGGGTTTAAAAATGTAAACAAAAAGTATCCGTACAAAGTCAAACACGTATAATGAAACTGTAATGCGGCTAACAACGATCTATACACAAATAATGTAAATACATACAATGTAATTTACCAATTTGTAAATACAACAAAACAACAAGATTGAAATGTTTAAAAAAATTTAACAAGATTGTAATTACTAAACTAAAATTACTATGTAACTGCAAAAATGTAAAAACAAACAATTTACCCACAAACAACTAATAATAACAAGCAATGTAGCTGCAATTATACTAAACCAATGTAGCTATGATGTTATAGGAATGTAACAACAAGTCTTGCACTTACAACTTTTTATCTACAGACAATGTTACTAGCACAATTTATTGGCCAACAGTATTATATTCATCATATAGTCCTTTGCAATCTACTTTTAATACATGTCCTAAGGTAAAGTCGATTCTCCAAATATTAAGAATCATTTGTCCATCTATTATTACAATTATCCGCGGAATTTGGAACAAAAAGAACATTGACGGTTTGATAATGTTTTTCATTTTAAACATTTTACAGTTGAAGATGACTAGTGTTGATGAGTCAAAACGCAAATGCCTTAAAAAAGAGGCGAAACATTTTCATTCCATATTTAACGAGGATGCAGGGAGAGCGTTGGAGAGGCTAGAGGAACTGAAGAGTAAACTACAGATCCAGGAAGTTGACAATGAATGCGAGGAAGAGATCATCGCGAAGCTAAATCTCGCGACATGGATAGAATTCAAGCTAAGACGATACAAGGAAGCTAAAAAACTAAACGATCAAGTTATAGAAAAGACGAATAAAAATAACATGACATCGCTTGTGGAACGGTTCTATATCTTAATAAAAAATGTTGACTTCATCACTGCAGGGCATCACTTAAAAATGTTAAAGGAATTGCAAAAGAGCACCTCTGGAGAGGAACTCATGAACGAAGCCATTGCTGAACTTGCGAATTCTTTTATCGTTTTAGGAGAAGCGGTCAACATTTCTCGAGCCATTGAGCTATACACACCTGTTGTTAAAATACAGCCCGAAAAATACGTTTGGAAGTATAGGCTTGGATTATCGCACAGACGAGCTATACACAGAGACATGTTTCATGCAATAACTCCAGTGATATCAATAAAGGAACACGCAAAAAAGGCAGCAGATTTATTCTTCGACACACAAAATGAACTGGTTCATTTTTACCTAAGAGGTCGAGCTTTCTCACAACTTGCTGTTATGATAAATGATCCGAATCTCAACTTCTCAGACGCAGAGCGTGAAGAGATATTCCGTGGTCACGTGTTTGAGAAACTTATTGATGATGCACTGGAGTATGGAAAAGATGATGCATGGACATGGACAGAATGTGCTCGAGTAATGAAAGAAAAAGGCACACAAGAATCTATCAAACGATCAAAAAAATTGTTAAAGAAAGCTTTCAAGCTTAAAGAACATACTACTACTTGTCACCAGTTGGGCCTATGTTATAAAAAAACAGGCATACAGTAAAGATATTTGTAAAAAAACAGGTAGAAAATAAAGGATATTATGTTAGGTCAACAGCTCCAGGCTTGACCTTCAAGGACGATTTTCATGTCATTCGGGCCATTTATTATTTTCAGAAGGCCATTGCTCGTTCAATTGGAAACAACATACCAGCTCTCATAGATCTTGGGCAAATGCTGATGGAATGCGGAGATTATGAAAATGCACTTGAACAATTTGAACAAGTTATTGCTACGTACTTGGATATTCGTAAAAGAGTACCAAAGAGTGAAAATGAAAACGAAATTTTGGAATATGTTTCCACAGTAACTCATGCGTACGAACAGTCGGGAATTTGCTTGTATAAGCTTGCAGAAACCCCTGGAGTTACTATTGAACAATCCAGTGAACAGAAGGATGAAGCCGAGAGAAAGCTAATGATAGCTGTGAGTCTGGCAGCTAGAATGTCTAACCTCGAAAAACACATGCAAAATTACAAGCATGAAGTTTGGAAGGCATTCAGTACTTTAGAGGCACAGTATGAAGCCAGCAAAGACTCCCCCAAGATGATCAAAATGTACTTAGAACTTTTGCACCGCGTGGCTAAGCTCGAGAAAATCCTTGAAGTCGTGGAGCAGCTGCGAGTGCTGGGCGAAAAGGACTTCGATGACCCTAAAGTTATAAATATAAAATTGGAAGCGCTGATGGCATCTGGGAAATATGAGAAGGCGTACACTGTACTTTCTGTAACAGCAACTGGCCCATTGTTTGATGGTCAGAGAGATCCCTTAACGCTAAAAGTTTGTCTTTACGCGGCAGCTTCAAGACTGAAAGCGGGCGACAATAGCGCTGGACTCATTTTTAAACCATTGTTTGAACATTTCATAAACGCTGACAGCAATAATTGTATGTCTGAAGAAAATTCAAATGACCAAGAAAATGAACATAAAACGAATGCCGTAAAAAATGGTGTTTTACTTGTAAGTGATATAGAGCTAGATGATGAAAATAACGATATTGTGACTTGGATTTAAAATATCTTTTTGACCGATTTCGGATTGCACACCTTGGATTGTAGAGAAGTAATATTTATTTTTAATTTTTTTAAACGTAATATAATATTATTCTTTTAATGACATATGTTTCTTAAGCCTTAAAAGAATTTACATCCCTATGCGTTTTAAGTGAAATTTCTAAGCATAAAATGAATTAACTCAGAAGAACTAATTAGTAAAACTATTACAGAAGAACTAATATACGAAATACGTTTGACGAAATTATTTCTTTAAGTTTAATATTTACGTCTTTTGGCATCTATTGGTTGAATTTACCTGGCCTTTTAGAATTATATTCTGTATCGCCTTTAACTTTTTAGTGCAAATAGTTTTTTCCTATGCCTATGAATTTAATATATTTGGTTAAATTTCATTGGGGCTTGAAAGTACTATAGTCAAGGAGAAGCTTGGACTTCTTTGTATAAATAATTGTTAATAAGTTCTATTTCCCCCGAATTCCACCCAAATGTGTCACATCGATTGGTGAATTTCATTTCACAATTTTCGTAGGTATTAAGACCCTTCAAAAAAAACGTTCCTTGCACTCCGTTAACTAAAATATCTGAAATTCAAATTATACCACTGCCTTGTCATTCCTCCCCCTTCCCCCCACCCCCATAAAAATGTATGTAAAAACAAGTACTAAAAACTCGAATGAGTATTTAAACGCAATTTCCAACAAAGAATTTCCGATTTTTTTATTCAATGGAAATCATTCTAGATGAGAATAATGTATATGTTTAATCTGTTTCACTCTCTAACAAAGAAGTCCTTCTACACACAACAATATCAATGCTCTCCTTGCTATCAACAACAAACCGTCACTATCACATATTTTCTCTATGACATCATATATCCTAACGCTACGTCACACCAATAATGTGTCAATATAATTTGCATCGCGCAACAATCTAACATTAGCATTCACAAAGCGGGAAAACCCCATTAACTATCATTCTAGATTACATTAAAAGTAATTTCAAATCAATAATTCTGTAACTAAACAAAACAATTGCTATCTACAAATTGCTGCTAAAATTATGGGAGTCGAACGAAAATAGATTTTTCAAAAATTCCCTGACAACATTGTCCTAAATATTATTAGCTATCGTTTGGCGTTTGTTTCAACCCAATAGAGAAATTGACAAAATACTGATATTTGTTTCGTTTTTTAAAATAATTTTACAGGAACTCCAGTAAATCTTTTCGATGTTTTTTATCCCGTGCACATCCTGGGGACCTCCTTAACATATTTGCAAAAGATCCGGTATGGTTCAGGATTATTTTCTGTTCAAAGCTCGAACAGACAGGCCGGATATTTTAAATATATAAACGCAATTTTGGTAAAAGCAAAGAGAGCGGTGCGCTCCATATATGGTATTTTTGGCTGCTATTTTTTTTTCTATTTGAATTTTTAAAAATAGACAACTAAACCTAACCCAGACCCTAAAAAAACTAAAACTACAACCTCAATTACTTTTATGGATAAAATAATTGCACTTATTCCCTTTTCAAGTGTAAAAATACAACATTTCATTCCTGGAAGTAAGCCTCGCTCTGCTATAACAACAATGATAGCACCGTTCTCTTTGCTTTAGCCGCAATTTTTTCCAAGTGAAATAGCGTTGAAAATTGAGACTAATGAATGGCATGAAATACTAAATCGTTGTTGTTAATTCAGAATATATATATGTTCGAGTGCGGCAAGGACTAAATGAATTAAAATACATAATTTTTCCAGACGGTTTGCCATAAAATAAAACCATGAAATCAACCGTTTAAAAAGAGGATCAGCTTTATTTTCAGCCTTGAAACATATTCTGTTAAAACAAAATAATGTAAATATTTTTAATCTTTAAAAAATAATGAAAAGCCATTCTTACTATGTTATTTTTGAAACATATGTGTGTTTTTAGTCAAGCATAAATGAAGTTTTACACTGAAAAATCAATTAAATAATAATTTATATAATCACACATCATTATCATAGCTCACTGTTTTGACACAATTATTTTGTTTACTTTCTTTTGAGGATTTCGCTTACGTTGGAGTGATTTATCTAATTTTACAAAAGCTATAAGTCCTGTAAAAAATGGCTATTTCATAGTGTCTTAAAATTTATTTGATTATTAAGTAAAAGAAGAAGGGTATTTATTTTAAAGATAAGAATGAGGCATATACGTATTTTTAATCTTCAATGCTCTTTTCTGCAATTTTACTTTCAAGACACGTTATTTATGCTTTACAGGAAATACTTCCGGGTCGTTGCAAGGGAAATGAACTTATCGACCTTATTATCAAGTCGAGGTTGTCTATTTGTTTGCTAAGTGAAGGTAAAAAGTCAAGGTAAATAGTAAATTTAAATAATTTGTCGAAGTGATTCAAATGTATATTTTATATTTGAATATATTTTTATCAGATTCACTTTGATCACTAGCCTTCTTGTAACAATAACATGCGTTTTGATAAGCAACACATGCTGAACAATGACGGCAACGAAGAGATACAACACAGTACAAAAGTATATCATAAAGAAAAACTCGACTATGCCCCTTGAATGACATTAATAAGTATGGTAGTACTTGATTTCGTCTCCGGCTCCGGCAAATCCAGTATTATATCATTTTTATAAATCTGGCTCCGGCAGAATTTCATTTCATAAATCCGGAAAAATTCGGCTTGCTGGTAGAGCCATAAATTATAATATATATATTTTTATATTATATATATATAATGGCTCCGCCTCCAACAAATCCGGAATTCTGCCATTTTTACAAATCCGTCTCTGGCTACGGCCAGATTTCCTTTTCTAATTCCGGATCTCAAAAAATTGAATCCGGAACATCTCTATTAATAAGGAACTCTAACGACTTCAGCACGTGTTTTAATTTATTTTTTTTAAATTTAAAAACAACAAGAAACAAGTGAGTGCATAGTAGAGAAAGTGATTCCTTTATACATTGTTACATGTTACAACTAATTTATTTTACCAGATTCCACTTCGTCTTGTTTTATGCATAGAGCTCAGGTTTATATCTAAATAGGACACACCTTAAACTAATCAGAGCGAATGTAAATGATTTTAATATCTTAAATTTCTGGATATTCCAAATGATATGTTAATGAAATAAAATGTTTTCAAGTTGTTAATTCAACTGATTTATAGACTATTTCACTCAAACGTGTGCTGTTCTGCTAATTAAGGATTCAACTATTTCCGCAAATATTATAATAATAATAATTTTTAAAAGATTTATATTTTATTTTTTCTAAACAATTATTTTTAAACCTCCATATGACGCAAATACTTCAAACTTGCATTAAATATCTCTTCTTCCTCAATTTATGATAAATCGTTTGCAAATTATTTTTTTTACATAACTTATGATTGTATAATTAAACGCTATGCGTAAGTTTAATTAAACTCTAAAAGTATTTTAAACAAAACTGAATTAAAATCTCGTAGCTTTTGTTTAAATATGATGAGTGTTATCATATTTATGTATTTCAAATTTAAAAACAAAACACTTCCATCCTCTTAAAGTACAACGCAAGTGGGACAAAGTGCTAAAGATTTATGGGACGTTTCATGAACCCACTGATGCGGCCCTTATCTTAAAAACTTTTTCCAACAATGGTCTGCCAAATCGTGTTGGCCATTTGGTTCAAATTTGTATTTATAATGTTCTATTTTAGACTGCATTTAAAAACTTTTAAAACTTATTTTGTTCTCTATTTTTGTGACTTTTATTGTTTTATATAGTTTTAATTTTTTTATTGTTTAAATCACTACAGTCTCTTTGACCATATACTTGGATGCATTCCTGGAGCAATAGAACCTTGCTCCGGTACAAGGGTACTGGTTGGACTACTCGACGACGAAGTAAATGTTCCCCATTTGCTTAAGAAATATAGACAGCTGCCACTAACGGATATATTACACAAAATACAAGATACTTCAAACCCTACAGCGGTGGAACAGACCGAAGGTTTTGACCAATCCGTGCTGGCTAAGATGTCATTGTTCTGTTCTGTGATTGATCAAAAATGGCCACCCTAATGTCTCGTCATAAAGACATAGCGCTTGTTTTAAATGTTTCTCATTAAACATGAATGGTAAGTCGCTGACGCGCAAAGTCTGGCTATAGCGTTTTTTACTTCATACTTTTTAACCTTCATCTCTTTCATGTTTATTTCTATCAGAAAATTTCTACTACTGATTCGTGATTCAAATTATATATGAATTCATCTGACTTAATGAAAATTGCTGATATTTATTTCAGGATTATAAAAAATTTGTGAGATGGCACACATTACATTATACATATATATATTCCACATATGAATGCAATTTTTACCGATATTTATAAAAAATATAACATTTCGTATGTGCTACTTTCGCTAAAGAAAATATACTTAGTTATTAACACTATAGCTGCTATTTCACATATAATTGCATGCTCAGCTTATGTTGCTCAAGCCTTTGTTAGTACATCGACAACTTAGTTTTCTGATAGTGATGTGCAACCCGATTCTTGTCTCCTTGTTTTTTATCGCCGGGGAAACAACTGAACACATTCGCGATATTTTCAGAGCCCGGCAGCAATACCGACAATTTGAGTCGCTGTTTTATTCTAGCTGTCAAATTAATTCAAGTTTTGTTCTCGAGTCCTACGACTCGGTATTTTTAAACTCAATTTCCCCCATGGAACATCTCAGCTGGTGTATATATTCGTGTGCAACTCTAGCAGCCAATTAGCTTGCCCATTCCTTGTAAATTTTTATACCACGATAAGAATTATCAGTATTAAAACACCCTAATATTTTAGTTAACCGTTGACATTTTAATTTACCTCAATAAGTTATTCCAAGCCGTTGATATATTTTTTTAAATTCTAAAGCGTGATAATTTTGCTTTACCACTGTTTATATATTTTATACTCCTCACGTGGCCATTTACATTTTGTGTTTAATAATTGTGTGCTCAACGTTGTAAAGTTATATTTATGAAATATACATTCACAATGTTTTATATTTATTATTTTAGTGTATGATATTATACACTATAAAGGTATTACTAATTTTTAAGACGCCAACAATGGTAACAACGCACTGTAATGTCTAAAAAAAAAGGACAATAATTAGTATTTTTTATATATTTATTTATTTTTGCTTGTGTGTGTGTCTGTGTGTGGAGAATGTAAAATACTTTATAATTTTTAAAATAAATTGTGTGATTACAATAATACAATAATATTCTGAATATTGTTTTATATATATATAATTTATTACCTAATTTATATATTATCTAAGAATAACTTTTTACATGTGATAGATGACGGGACAGAAAGGACAGAAACTTGCCTTTTATTATATAGGATTTTCTCCGCTAGTGATTGGCTGTAGGAGTCATATGTGTTTGAGAGACCAATCGCTATGGATGACGGGACAGAATGGACAGAAAGGACAGAAACTTGCCTTTTATTATATAGGATGAGATGTCCGAATATTTCAAACTTTGAAAACCAGGCTTTTTAATTATATATACAAAAAATGTTTAAACAAATAATAATACAGTAGCACTTTATTTATCGTAATGTATTTGTAATAAAAAAGGAACATAGCGATTGATAACCATGATGTTATATTTATATATAAAATACAAAATACACAAACAAATTGTGCAATGAAAACAATAAATTTGAGCTTTATTTTTAGACTGATACGACAGTAAACGTTTCGGCTAATGCCTTCATCAGTACAACATAAAATACAGGTAAAAGCAAAGAGAACGGTGCGCTCGATAAATAATATTTTTCGCTGCTATATTTGTTTTTTTTTCTATTTTAATTTAAAAAATAGACAACTAAACCTAACCCAGACCCTAAAACTACAATCTTAATTATAATTGGGCTTATTCCCTTTTTAAGTGTAAAAGTACAACAATTCCTTCCCGGAAGTACGCGCTCTGCCAAAACAATGTAAATAGTTGAGCACACCGTTCTCTTTGCTTTAGCCTAAAATACATTCTTACAATACTTACATAAGTAATAATAATATTCTTAAAACATATTGTATTTTAAAATATTTATGTTAAATAAAAAGAAAGGGAAAACAAAAACAAACATGGACACAGGATATAGCAAAAAGGGGGAAGTATCAAAAGTTACAGTAAAAAACACAACGGGAACAAGATTATGCAGTTAAGTAAAATTATGAATTTGGTTAATTCCATATGGAGCCAACGTACCAAATCTTTTTATGAGTCTATTTTCCATGTGGACTCTATCATGGGTATTGCTTGCATATAAAATACCAGTGAACCTATCCACTGTACATAAAAGCGTGGGGCGCTCATCACAACTCTCTACCATGTACAAGGCTGCGAAACATGAATACACATTTGTATGAATATTAATAAACATTAAAAGTTTCACAACTTTGATCATATACATGCTATTATCATATGAATTAGAAATATTTATCTATATGCAGAAGAATAGTTGCAAAGAGAAATGAGTTGTGATGGGCGCCCCAAGCTTTTATGTGCAGTGGATAGGTTCACGGATTTCACCTGTAATCATAGAAAATTTTATTTTCTTCTTTTCAGTGCACTTTCTATAGGTAAATAAAAGCGTGTCTTTTTTATAAAAAGATTTTTTAAACAGTATTTTATGATTTCCGGTACCTCTCATTGAGGCAAATTCACGCGCTCGGGACACAAGGAAACGATTCGGCTGATGAAAAAAGACACTTCCGGTAACAGAGGGGTTAGTTTTGGGGAGAGTTTATTGGTTCTTTTGACTCCAGCTGTAGGGACCAACACACGTTTACAAACATTTCAACCAGTCCTGTTTGTTAGCAATGACAAGTAGAATAACTATTTAAAAAAATCACCCCAATTTGCAGACATGGGTACTTAAAGTTTATGATCATCGTTAACTTTAGCATCGTTCAACAGTGATCTCCATCACCTCACAATCCCAGCTGATGAGGAACTACTTGAACCTTGAAGGAAACAATGAAATATTTTAACATTTACGTTCTACCTAATTGTAAACATGTATCACCTAAACTTTCTTCGATGAATAAACTTCATACACGCAGTAGAAACACTTCATTCCTGGCCAAGTTGATGTGTGGCTAGAAGATTTATACCGCTCTAAAACAGACGCAATGTTTACTTTTCCGATATTAAATGTTCTGGGTGAATCATTTCTTGGGTTTATGCAGAGATAAGACGTCCTGGTGTATTCTGTTACCTTAACATTGTATACAATCGGATTATATCCATACTCTTGTTAATGCTATTATTATACAGAATAGATTCTTTGTAATAAAGTTTGAATTAAGCATGTTAATAAAATTAAGTAAGAATTTATAATTTACAATTTATTTGTGTGTTTATTAAATACTTTATATTAACTCGGGGCGTCTGCTTTATTGATTGCTTGCTTGCCGAAAAAACTTTGGATCGATTTTTAACCCACTTCCCCGTATTTCGAGCTGAAATTTTGCAGACAGACTCGATGCGACAATAAAAATGAAGTTTCAACATTTTGCATCGATCGCATGTACTGTAATTAAATTGATGAATTTTTAGATTATCTCCATGTATTTCTATGTAGCTTATAAATGTTTATGATAGTCTTTCGTGCGTTGCGTATTATATTGAAAATAAACATTACTTTTAGTTATGTCTCAAATATAAAGGATTTGTAGTCAAAAACTTTGGTTTTTATTGGGTTTTTTTCTAAATTTTGTATCTTTTCATAAACTATGCTTTTCTTTAAAGTTCAATCAGAAAGTGAATGTGTGTATAGTGGTTTTTATTTAAGCGTTAAAATAAGAAAAAAAACATGTTTAACTCGTAGATTAACTAAAATTTTCAAAGGAATTAATATTAGGGCTGCGGAAATTATCGATTAATCGCTCGATTAATCGTTACATTTTTTATCGATTAAAATTATTTTAATCGATAAAAATTGGATTAAAATTAAAGAAAATATTATAATATTTTTAAAAAATTGTATTAATAAATAATAAATTATTAATAATTAATAATAATTTAGATATTTTTTTACGTACAAACATCTCTCGCGTAATATTAAAATTTATTTTATTAATCTATGTGGACCGGCAGACTAAACTAAAAATGGCTGACGGCATTAGCGCTGGGAAACAGGGGAAATAACTCAATAAAATAAATTTAAAAGTCAATTACCTGTTTTGGTTACTTCCCTTGAAATGTTCAGTTTAATGACGTCATAAATTTATATTTTTGACTTTAATCGAAATTATCGATTAATTAATCGATAATTTTTCAAAAGTTAACGATTAAATTTAAATTTATCGATAACAGCCCTAATTAATATATTATTTACGAATTTATTGTGTATATATATCACTTTTTATCAAATTACATGACAAATTGTTGTATCATGATTTTAAGTCCGATAAAACTAACGAGGACTCTTATATTGCTACTTATACTTATATTTAAAAATAAAATTTTATTATATTTTAAGAAACTGTTTTTCAGTATATCATTTAGCTTATGGATGTAATGAGATATAATTATATTTTAAAATTTAGCACACGATTATTTTGTAGTTTTCGAAATCTTAATGAACAGTTACAACAAGACTACAAAATACAATACTAGACACAAATCATGGATAAATTACATAAGACGCAATAATCTTCTGTATTGAGTAGACTTCATTAATATATATGATATGGTAAGAACATTTTTTTAAGAGACTAAAACTGCTGCGTATTCAGCCATGTCCGCTTATATTCTGCTCCCTGATTTTACAACAATAAAATTGTTTATGGTACGTGCAGTGGAAGATTTTTTGTAGTATCTCCGTAAATCTGTCAGTAAGCTCCATGCCTAGACAGTAGTTAGGGGAGGTTTAAAACTCATGTTTCATTTGTGTTATACAAAAATGTGCAAATAAAGTGGCACAGTATATTTATAAGGATATCATGCTGTGCTATTTGGTTAGCTTTGACCGAATGTAACTAAACCGTAAATGACATTCGCAATTAGTTTTCAAAACGAAAACCATTTTCTAAAAATAGGTTTGTCAAGTATATGACAATACACGTATTTTTCTCGCTCAATGGTGACATTTGTGAATACCTAATTTGATCTTGTGGTGTTATGTAAAATTAAAAGGACAAACTATTTATAACTACTTTGGATTTAACCGTCTGTATTTAAGTAAAATAAGTTATTTGCTTTAATTCGGCAAGCTGATCTCGCTGAAAGAAAATGATTTAAATAATTATTGATTAATTATTAACATATACCTCTTGAAAGATTAAATATTGTATATAATTATATAAGTTGTGTACCGTGTTCATAAATTTCTAGTTGCAGGTTACAGCAATGTTTGAAATGGATGTGATTATAAGTGTGGAGACTTTATAATTGTTTGACAGAAAAATTCTTTTAAAACTGTGAATTAATTTATTATTAATTGGAATAAGTGTAAAAATTGAAACAGTAAATGTATAACCCACCACTTTTTGAAGAATCAATTGGCATAATCGGTGAGTGTAGCTTTTTGTAATTATTATAAAAAGTGCCCTAGTAACAATTAGTTTAATTTGTATTAGTTAATAGTTCATTTCGATTATATCAAAACCGTATGTAGTTTCTGAAATAGACACTTGTTAGACCCATTTGAAACTATGGCACTGATTTTTATTCTCTTTCAAATGTCATAAGATAATAATAACAACAATAATAATAATAGTAAATTTATATAGATCTGCACCAGGTAACAAACAAGCTTATGTCCATTACTTGGTTCAAGTGATGAACTTTTCATATTGAAAAGGTGTACTGAGAGCTAAAAAAAAATATTTTTACAAAAGCAATAAAATTCGAAATTCGATTAAATCATTATTCCAATTTTTTTTTAACAAAAGATTAATTGATGAAATAATAATTAAATACCCATTTTAATAAATAGGTTTTTCCAATAAGTTCATTTTAGAGTTAAGGCCCTCCACTGGTAATGAAAATTTTAAAGACAAACATATGAAGAAAAATTAAATATACTCAAATTATAAAACATTATTTATTATAATTATGATAAATGAATGATGACTTCTGATTATGTGGTTTTCTGTTTAAACCTACAGATGGACAAAGATGATATGGCAACTAATGACGAAACAACAAGACAAGGAAAAAGTAAAATAGTCTTTCTTTTCTTTTTCTTTTTTTTTAAACTTTGAATATTTTTTTTAAGAAACGTTCATCCCAAAGAGATAAAGTATAGTGTTTAAAAGATTAACATAATCTAATTACATAAGAAACAGACTTTAAGTTGTTTAAATTGTTTTAGCACTATGAGTTGTTATTGCTAGGGGCAAGGTGGAGCTTGCAGAACGAGAGAGAGAGAATTAGACAGTAGATAGTAAAGATAGATTTTATTTATATTTATATTACTGGGTTTAAGATATTATAAAAGACATTTTCATTTGATAAATAAAAAGCAAAAAAGATTTTGTAATAAATATAATTTTCTGTATCATATGGCCAGTTAACGACAGGGAGAATTATTCAGAGGATGTTTGCCAGGAAGTAAGTCGAAAAGACAACGATGTTGATGACAGTCACATTAATGACATCATTGATGACGCTTATAAAGAGGATGCGATAAATGTCAGTCACAAAGATAACTATATACACAAAGAAGACGACATGGATGGCAGTCACACAGACGGTGTAATAGGTGACATTCGTAAAGAAAATGGCTTGTATGGCAAAGACGGTGTCGTGGGGGGAAATTTATAAAGAGGATGACTGGGATTACAAAGACGATTACATAGGTCAATTTCATGAAAAGGATGACTTAAATAACAGTAAAATAGATAGTGACGTTGAAGTCTGTGAAAAAACTCCTGAATTTGGTAATAAAGATGACTGTCGTGAAGATGCTACCAAACAAAACAAGGGAGACGACGCAGCTCTTGTTTACGGTAATTACTTATTTTAAAATTTAAAATAACGTGCATTCTAGCTAAATGCTACTTCATTCCTAAAGAAGTAGAAACATTTTTTAAAAGAGAACTAAAAATATTCGTTATTTAAACATATATTTTTATTTTCGTTTTGAAATTGAAACTTCATGATCACTTTTTGCCTTAATATCGTTTATAGTTTAGTTAGCGCATACACTAAATGAAATGTTATCAAGTAGAGGAAACAGAAATCAAGAAATAAAACGTCGTTAAAAAGGGACATATTATTCTATTCTAAAATAATAATGTTATGTTTAATATTGTCAGTTGCCCATGAAACTGAGGTGTCAGAAGGAGGAGAAGCAGATCTCCACAAACATCTTGTCGGATGTAAGAAGAATCCAGGTCACACAAAGTTTGTGCCTGTCAGCGACTTCAATATCAACCGCATGCCGGAAGGTTACCAAGACAACGACCTGGTGGAGTACATCAAATCTACAGCAGATTTGACTGTCAGGGTGAACGTGAACATCACAAGCAGCGACCGTCCGAAAGTTTGGCCAAACACGACGGTGCCTTACGCCTTTTACAACATGAGGGGTAGTGACGTCACGAGGGTAGGGACTGGGATGGTGTGTCACGTGTTCAAGTACCGGGAGGAGCACGACAAGAGAACCTGCAGGTGCCGGAAATGTGAAGTCTCGGAAACGACTAGTGACGAGTGGGGTGTCATTGAGATCACCACGGCCACACACGTGGTCTTCGACGACCTGGAAGCGAGCCACACCATGTGCAGGCTGTTCTACGACAGCCACGACAGCCCACTGGTCACACTTGACGACTGGACGATGGTGAGGGCGAACGTCGAAGATGACGCGTGTGTGTTATACGGCGTGACATGCGACGTAGAATTACTGGATAAACTGGAAGGAATGTGGAGGCGCTGGCGAGGGCTTTGGGATAAAATCGACCAGAAATACAAGAGTTCTGGTGACAAGGGCAAGTGGACCTTCATCGTGTCCCATCCTCACGGTTGTTTTAAACAGGTGTCAGTCGGACATTGGATAAACAGATATGAGGCGAGAGGCGGCTGGAGCAAGTACACGTACACAACTTGTACATGTCCAGGGAGCAGTGGGGCGTACGTCCAGCCGATGGGTTACACGGACATGGTATTATTTTGATCGACATGTCCACAGCGGGGTCAATTCTGAGGGGAAAAATTTTAGTGGAATTGGACGGGACTACTATCGTTAAAGGTTCCGACACAAAAAATTAAATACACTCTTAATTACAGGTTATGCATTTTTTCAGACTTGATTTCACTGTTTATTATTGACGAAACCGTTTACAAAAAAATGTGTTCAATGACATCGTTTCATGTCACAAATTATGTTTTTAATAATTTAAATTTCTTTTAAATATATATTTTTAAAGGGATTATCTAAAACAGTGGCGTCACTAGGGGGGCGGTCTACCCTGGGGTGAAACCATCAGGGGGGTGACAGCAAAAACAAAAATTATACTGTGTTGGATTAAATATTTTAAAAAAAAGAGACGACAAGTTTTTTTCACCTAGAAACTTGCAAACGTATTGATAAAAATATATCAGTTAACATGCGATAATAACACAGTCCAAAAAAAAATACAACAAAAGAAATTAAGATGAAAAAAATAAATAAACAGCCGCACCTTTTTATGCAGGACATGAAAGAGGCGTGTCTATGTTTTTAAATGAAATAAAGCCAATTGGGCATTGACATACCGACACATGTTGTAAGCCGGTGAGACTAACCCCACCTAACTGGCACGGGTTCAAAATAGCGACTGTCAAAACAGCGACCGTCATAATAGCGACTTCAAAATAGCGACTGTATCAAAAGAGCGACTGTCATAACAGCGACTTCACCACATAGCTATTCTTGTCCAAACGTTCACCTAACATAGTGGTTCCAAACTTTTTGACATATAGACCCCTTTTCATTGTCTAAACTTACCCAAGGACCCCAAGTGAAAAAAATTAAATAAATGCATAGTAAAAAATAACTCCAAAAAATAGCAACATTTTGATGAAGTATTTATTGAAATTAAAAATTGTGTTTAAAATAAAATTTTAAAAAATTAACTTATGATATATATACACGCATTCATTCAAAACCAAACAACTGCTCAGTAAAAATAAAATTTGAATCATGGTTACCCGGGAAGCTTTTTTTAACAATATTGACAGCCCCCTTGTCAAAACGTCCTGTGGTCGAACTGTCCGGGGGTTACATAATGACATGTTACGAAGGCTAGACTAAGTGACGGCCACGGACCCCGTGTTATTGAGATGGTAAATAAATGGATTGGGGCTGAAAGAATGTAGGTACCTTAAGAAAGGACTATCTGACCACATTGCCTGGGGGTGGGGGTGGAGTTGGATAGGTTTGGAAGGACTTGCTACCTCAGAGGAGTGTGCATTTAACACAATCATGAATTCGCCCTTAATGTTGATTGGTTTTCAGTGTGTATACTTTTTAGTGGTAAATCAAACGTTGAAAATAACTATTTCATGCCGTCTTTAATTTTCAATAGATAATAATATTAAACTATATTATTTAAAAAAAAATTTTTTTGAAAAAAAATAAAATTTTACGAGGTAAAAAAGAAAAGGGTCGAAACATCCGGGGATCAAAAAGTCCTGTAGTCGAACTTTCTCTAGCTTAAAAAAAGCAGCCACACGCCACCTCTGCCGCTACCACCGCAATCCCCCTAAAGTAATCGACTGCATCTATGTTTGTTAATCACTATCGAGCTTTCTGCAAAATATAGTTGACTGAAGTAATAGCAGTTGTAATTTTATTTTTTTTCACAATTTTTTAAAAAAACAAAATGTGTCCCGAAAATGTGTTTACACATCTTTACAACACCAACATTTATTTATACACACCTCCAGTTGATTGTATTTAATTTTGTATTGTCCCTTCTGTACAAAAAACCTACATGGCTTATCATGTCTTACTTTTTTTTTAATTTTATAAACTCCATTGTAGGCTAGGCACAGTAAGTTTTTCAAACATTAATACAAGCAAAAGAAGAAAGTCGCTATTTTGATACAGTCGCTATTATGATGCAGTCGCTATTATGACGGTCGCTGTTTTGACGGTCGCTGTTTTGATACAGTCGCTATTTTGAAGTCGCTATTATGACGGTCGCTGTTTTGACAGTCGCTATTCTGCCCGGATGCCCACCTAACTACACATCTCGCCATCACATTGGGGTGGGAGATAAGATTTATCTACAATAAATAAAAGAGGAAAATTATTATAAAATGGGCTTTGAGTAATATTTGTGTGTTTATTTATATTTATTAAAAGCGTGCAACATGTGAATATGCTGTTTATACATAATGTACTCAAATAAATAGAGACATGTTCTTCTATAAATTAGGTAGTGTGTCGGACAAGAGCCGGTCCGTGGCCATCCGGTGCCGACCTCAGAATTAAGTTATCAAGGAAATGACAGACAATATATAATTAAATTACCTATATTTGCAGCTATTATTACTGAACCCTATAGAATATGTCAATTTTTTCGTTAATAAGCACATAAAAGTAAACAAATAAAATAAAATAATTACATTTCACTACATGTCAGCACAGTGAAAATAGCGATCATCCGAGTCCTCCTGGTGCATTGGAAAAATTCCTGCGGTCGCAGCGATATAAAAGTGAAGAAACTTAATTTTCTGAGTAGATGTATATTTTTTGTAATAAAATAATCAGTTTAACAGAGAAAATATTTCTCACACAAAAGAGTCATTTATATTCAAGTATGTTGTCCGCCATTGAGTTGATAATCAACATCCAGCATTCTTGCAGCAGTAAGAGTTAAGCAAGTGAATCCTGTTATCTAATTTTGTGAAAGAAGGAAATATAGCTGAGAATTTTCTCGAATTAATTTTTGAGTAAAAATGCCACGTTATAACCTGTTTTACGGCTGAATATCAATTCGTTTATAAGAATGATTGACTGATTTTGAGGTACAAAGTTAGCAAATGTACACTTAAATGTTGACTACGGTTCAGAAAGGTAGAACGAAATTTAAACACAAAAAATAATAACAAGTTCCTTAAAGTAAGACCGACGAGAATCAAACTTAAAACACAGTATACAAACTCGAAAAAGTATTTAACGCAATACCAACAAAGACATTTCCTATTTTTTTTATACAAGGGAAATCATCCAATAGTATAACATTAAAAGTCATTTCAAACTAAGACATTGCTATCAATTATTGTATCACTATGGTAAATGTTCTCCTGGAAGTCATATTCCCTCCTGCTACGTCCCACCAAGAATGTGTCCATATCATGGGCCCGCACACACGAAACAGTCTAACCTTAGCAGTACACAAAGCGGAGAAAACCCCATTAACTATCATTCCTTAGATTATATAAAAGTAAAAGTACAATTCAATCAATCACTATAGTCGGTTTGAATAGTCAATATTATCTGCAAATTGCTGCTAAAAGTACGGGAGTCGAACGTAAAGTGATTTTCCAAGAATTCAGTGTAAGAGATTGTTCTAAATATTATTAGCTATCGTTGACGTTTATGTTCAACCCTAGAGATGTTATGGTTGGCGAGAAAGGAAATTGACAAAAATATGATTTTTGTATATTTGGATCTTCCTGTAAATCCAGTAAACCTTTTCGAATGTTTTTGGCCCTCCCTTGCACATCCCATTGAGATACCTCCTCAACATATTTGCAAGAAGGTCCAAAACCTCTATCTGGTATGTTCAGGAGGTGTATCTTCTCTGTTTACAGACGCATCCTTCTATAGCAGAACGGTGTTGGTTGTGCAAGCATGAACAGACAGCACAGCACTTCCCAATATATAAACGCCATTTTTCACATTGGAAATTGCGTGTATAATGTCACTTAAATTAATTAACTAACTATTTTTATAGATCAAGGTGTGTACTGACAAATGTGGAACATTTTCATACTTTAAATGTTGTCTAATATGTCATTAAGAGTGCACGATGGAAGAGCGAGGACTTTAAGGCAAAAAAATAAGAGCGCTCTACCACGTTAGGTGACATCTATTATTATTAGAACAATCGCCTCCAATCTTCATTCTGCGCTCTTTTGTTGTGTGCAATCTTACGAGGTCACGCGTCACGAAATTAATTTGAGGCGTGGCGTCACTGGCGGACCACACCGGTATGCACACCATCACAGGGATGACACCAAATGTCAAAATTCTGCATGTTCCCGTTATTGGAACTGGAAGACGCTTGAAGGCAGTTCCTGTGGCAATGTTCATTTAAGCTGCGCGTCAACGCATATATTTTAACAACGTCCGTGCGCAGCATGTTTAGAATACCGCGCAGCAAATTAGTAAAGAAATTGCAAACTAAATGGTAAATCTGTGCAACTTTACACACGTAGTGTTTTGAATTTTGTACATGGCTACATCGGACCAACGAAACCTAGAAGGCACATTAGTCGTGAGGGGAGACATCCTGAGCTACGCCCCGGGTGACACCAACTCTAGTGACGCCGTCTGATCTAAAATATCTGTAAATTGTAAGTAAGATAACTTAAGTAAATTTCATTTTGATCTTTTTTTTGTGGACTCATATTTTGAACTATGTTTCTAACTTTCATAAAATTAAATGATACAATAACATAAATGGATTTGACAAATCGTAGTATCTTTTCATGGCATTTAATTTTATTATAACGCAAACTAATTACACTTTGGATAAAATAAAATAAGTTACAAACTTTTCTAAAAAATGTTCAATTTTAAAAAAGTCACCTTAATACGTGCAGTACACGCTGTTTGAAATTTTTCTCTGCAAAATTGTATCAAATAATAAAATCGTGAGAGAAAATTATAATTTAAACATCGAATATTCACTAATCTTATAGTATATGTATTTTTGTTATTTAATTATTTATATCTTCTCCACGTCCCCCCTCCCCAACCTTAACACTTACCATTTTGACTATGGGATTCAAATAATGAACAGTCCGTTAATGTGCAAACGTACTATCGCATTTAGAGCTATTTAGAACAGTAAACCAGGATTGTTAACATGATCATGACAATATTAATTTTGACTGTTTCTAGTCAACTTTACACGCTGCAGGCAGAGAAAAGTATAGTTGTGGAACGGTTTAGTTTTTTAAGACTGCTAGCAGGCCCACCTTGATGAGCGAGAGTATATCAAAGCTGAGCTGTTTGGTAGATCTGGTATATATCACTCGCAGATGAAAAAAACTTTCGTGAATCTGTTTGGCGAACTAAAGTTACTCTTTTTATAATATGCTGATGTTTTGCGCATAGATCAGTGCGGAACTTAACTAATTCTAGTTGTCTGGAGCTGCAATATTTCATGCTGGTGGTGCGCTGGACCTGGATACCAACTAGACATTTAAAAATATCACACGTTTAGTTCAGATCCTGTACATCAGACCATTTCTTAAAAAAGACTCCTCAGAAATGTAAATAAGTGTAGTTTAAAAATTAGATAAAATATTTTTAAATGTGTATCGTATTATTAGCTGTCTGAAGAATAATCGATCTTGTGATTGCAGACAGTCTAATTTCTCATTTAGAAAGATAGACTGACATACACCCCGTCACTGTGTCTGCACATTATTCAGATGTGTTGATGATCAATTTTGTACCAGCTTATTCTTTGTTAGTGGACAATACACATTCTTAATAAGTGCACGCGAGTTTTCAATGGGATATTAACGAACGAGGCTGAATAAGGTATTGATGGCGAAGGGTTTGGTATTGATTAATTTCCATCTTTAATAAATGTTTCGACTCCTCTTTTGATAACAAATTTTTCTTAAAAAATGTTTATAAAAAAATTAAACTACAATACTTATATCTTAAAAATCAATATTCGCTAACAGCTATATTTAAATTATATTTCTATATCACTTGTTATTTTCCACCGGCTCCTAGAAAGTTGAGACAAGCAACATTTGACCTTTTGATTCATTGAATGAGCAGTCTTAGGTTTGAAGATACTATCTTTTTCTCGAAATAGAGCTATATTGAGAAATATATTCACTTTTAAATAATTTTAAAGTACAGAGCCGTAAATTATCTTTGCCAGCCGTGGCCAAGATGGTGGTCCAAGTCCTGGTTCGCGACCGGTCTACTAGTTGCTAGTGCAATAACGTGGTCCTGAACAGTAGTGCAGACCATTGGATATTTAGAGGTTAGGGAAACAAGGATTCTCAATTTGTAGCTTTTTCAGAAAAAAGACAATTTTGGAATAACAGGCAAAATATATACTAAAAAATTAGGAGCGGCGGGGATTCTTAATTTATGGCTCTTTTAGCAACTGCCGAGTTTGGAATATAGCGAGAAGAAAAACATGAAGAAAAAATGATTACTCACTGTTCATACGTCTGATCACGAAATGGGAAGGTCGGGAAGTGCTAGCACTTTACAGCTAGAACGCTAAACCTGACCCTCATAACCCTAAAATTCTATAGCTAAACCTAACCCTGACACTTCCATGTTTGAAAAATTCACCTACCATTTTCTGACAATGTCTACACAAAAATTTGATGGAAAACTTTCAACCGCGATACTACTGCCACCTATGACATAATTTCAGGCGAAAATAATTATGCCGCCCACGGAGATTTTCGCGGCTTATATGCAACTACATGCGCATCATAGCATATAGTGCCGCGTTTAACGTGACGTTTCATAATTGTCAAAAGGGATGGAGAGCCCCGTCTACTTCAACCCACCCCCTTTCCTTTTTCATGAATTGTTATAACATTCAAAAGTGGGAGGGGCGGCCCCTGGCTATGACAAGTGACGTAAGAGACCAACAGACAGATACAGTGCAACAGGGGCGGCAATCGAGTAAAATTAAAAGGGCAGAGTGGGAGGAGTAGTCCAGATGTAACTTGTGTATAGTCAACCGTGAGCATCGAAGTGACTGTCACTATCCCGGCGCGCCATCTTGGCCCAAGGAAACAATAACCAGTCGAAATTCCTTAATTTTTAATTTTTCAGGCACACGAAAGACACTTCTTCAAAAAGCTCTTGTACCAAGCTTGTGTATATTTGTGCGTGTCAGACATCAACGTTAGATTCAGGACAAATCTCCAATAGATCATGTTAACGAATGTCCTGGAAAATCCCTATGGGAAAACTCAGATGCACTAACAAAGAAAAATTTGTGTAGAAGTGTATGCTGGTGTGGGGTTATTTTTGTATGTTTGCTGATTGTAATGGTTAACCCAATGGACAGAAAGGGGCGATGGGATAGAAAATACGGGTCCCAAAGTCAACAAATGACACATAGAAAATTCAAAGACCAGATGAGGAATATTAGATCAATAAGGGGATACATGAAAATATTAGTAGGATTCGGGTATCCCATTGTGAATTCAAGTCAGTGAGGAGCTTTAAATAGAGTCGTATTAGAAACTGAATATTGTTTTTAGTAACCAATTTCTGGGGAAATAGATGGCGCGTTCTTTACTACAAGTCTAATTATAAAAATAAATTACGAGAGAATCTGTGTTAGATTTTTTTCCAAAGGCTTATCGTTGGAAATTCTTGACCAAGGGTTCACAAAACTGTTTTGGCCTACACTTGTTCCGGACAAAGATAGCATCGTATGCGCACAACCCTGCCTCACGTCTAACCGTTGTACAAAGAAAATTCGTAACAGAAATTAAAAGGAATGATACATGTATTATTGTTTCTGACTTTTTCGTATAAACGATAGTAGAGACAGTGTTTTGAAATTTAGCAAGCAATAGTGGTTTGAAATGATTAGTTTGTAAACTAGTGTATATGAAATCTCAGGATAGGAGTATTTATGAGACAAAAACACAAACAGAAAATTAAACACTCAAAAATCATCCTGAATGAGAAGGATGAACCTGGTGGGCTGCTACTATTTAATATCCTCGCTCTATTGTACGTCACAGCAGTAAGCTCTTAAATCATCACGCAGATTGCATTCGTATTTTTAAATATAATTTTTCTTTCTGTCGTCTCTCTCTTTTTTTGCTCTTTTTATGTATATGTTGTAAAATTACACTGGGGTACCTCGATATACGTTTTGGCTTTGGAATGAGTCAGTTAGCATACGTCCTGTTTGGACGCGAACATATTTGCTTGGTATACGACTTTTGTTTGGAATACCACCCGCGTGCAAATCTGTGTTTTTGGCCGATCTAAAAAGACGCCACGCGATTTTGGCCGATTTGTTTTTCGTGTCCTCCGCTCGTCAACGCGTAATAAGTTATCCCCCCTTCCCCTCAAATATGACGTGACAAAGTTTGTGCACCAACCCCCTAATGGCCGTCGATATGCATTGTCAAGGTGGGAGATCTAGAGTCCTCCTTTTTTACCTTGGCCACAGATATCACCAGCGTCGTGCAACTCACGACAGGTCATGGCTGGTTAATGACACACAAGAACAACACAGTACGTTGGAGTATTGATCACTGACACATGATCATTGTACAACTCAAGTTTAATCACATCATGCTCTCGACATATCCATGGGGACGATAAAACAGTCGACAACTTCAAGTAA
This sequence comes from Ampullaceana balthica, assembly GCA_944989445.1. Classification (NCBI taxonomy): domain Eukaryota; kingdom Metazoa; phylum Mollusca; class Gastropoda; family Lymnaeidae; genus Ampullaceana; species Ampullaceana balthica. The sequence continues at coordinate 5,601 of CALYLW010000771.1, read as the reverse complement.
CTTCACATCGATCGCTAAAGTCGCATCACGACACAGGCCGCTCTTCTCACTCCGTGTTCCACCAGCCCTCCTTGTGTCACCGCGACGCCACAATATATATAGTTCCTATGCTTCGTGAATTAGCGACTGATCCGAAATTCCCACTATTTATTTACGACAGTGAGACTCTTGTCTTAAGTTCCTGTCTGACTCGAGCTCACACAAAATCATTACATTTTAAAATCACGTGATTCTCACACCACAACATCCACGGTATCCGACCGTGACACGTGGCCTCATAGATTGTCCTATTTGAAATTACCATGGTTCCAAAACACTTATTTTCATTTATGATCACTTATTGTTCAATTTATTATCGTAAAACATGTTAAACCAATTAAAATGGTCATTAAATAAAATTCTGAGCAATCAAATATTAAGTGGGAAATTTTATTTAAAAATTCCCAAACTAAAATGTGTACCAGCGAGTTCCCCTCGCCCAACCTGTATTTGATCGTCAATTATTGAGCTGTGTCTCTTTTGAGATAAAAGAACACATCGCTCATAGGTCACGTGTAGTAATGATTGTCTATTGTACATGTGTGTTAGTATGGCAGTCCGCTAACCGATACAGTGAACGAATCGTCTTAATAATTGTAATATTTGTCATGTTGATTTTTTTGTTTTTCTCGTAAATGATTGTGAAAGACCTATTAAATTGGGCAAATTGTGAAAATGGGGGGGGGGGGGGTGAAATCGGTTGCAATACATATATCATAGACCATTATACTATGTTGAAAAATGCCTTGATCTAGATGAACTAGGAAAACATGGGGGGGAGGATCTTAAGTTCTTTTTATTTATGTACTCTCAGTTTTTTAATCAGAAGTTAACGTTTTTTAATGCATCCGCGTCATAAATTTACCAATATGTAAATAACATATTGACTTTTTCCCATGTGAAAGTTATCAATTAATTTATTTCTCTATTCTTTGGGAAAAAAATACTGTTTGGGTATACGTCCAGTTTTGTGTACGTCTAATGTCTGGAACGATAAGGACGTATTTTTCCGAGTACCATGTATTGTTTTATTTATTATTATTTTTTTTATATATTATTTTTTAATTTTTTTTTTTTGTGTTACTTGTACTGCACTGACTCCACTTTCCACTAAATATAAGAATGCAAGTGTAATTAAGAACTTGTAAATTACAGCCCAATTTTCAGAATATGCGTTGGGATCTCCCTTTTCAGCCAAATTTTTCGGTTGCCGGCTTTTGAATTTTAAATTTCATTCATTCATTTGTAGCTACATCCATAAGTTTCTTCTTGAAACCGTGGAGATTTTCCGTGAATGCATTTCAAAAATGATCCAACAATTTAATCAGGAATTTCATTTTCAAAATATAATTCAAATCGTTGGTAAGATATAATCGATAAAGGGAACATTGGTAAGAGCTACAGTTGAATTTATCCAACATTTTTGTGTCAATCTTAAGTTAAGTCAATGAATTGGTTGCTATCAGATACAATAGTTGGAACTACTATCGGTTTTTAAATTAATCAAAAGTAATCGATAAAATTTTGTCCCCGATTAATAGAATAACTTTTGTAATCAGTACCCTGCTCTAACTAAATTCAAAATGGAGAGCAGCTAATCATAAGGAAGGAATTCTTCCTATCATTTTTTTCTGCTCCTTATAAATATTTGGAACTGTCCTGAATTCCCCTTGTCTAAAATTCTTTTTATCCTGAAGAATTTGTCACCAATGTAAGAAATAAAACATTTTGTTTTTATTAAATTCAGTTCATTCCTTTGAAGCCAAGAGATTCCTTTCATTAAAATTTTTTTTTAACAAGGTTGGTCGAAGCAAGCGAATATTACTTTTGAATTGAATTAAAATAGATCTTAAGCATCAAGATTTATCTTCCACAACTTCAGCATCGAGTTAAAAAACAGCTTTTTAGACCTATTAAAAGGGTGCCCTGACAACCAATGAAACTTCTGTATGAATGAAAACTATTAAATTCTCTTAGTTTTCCAAAACAATTCTTTTTCAATAATCTGTATATTTATTATTTGTTTATGATTGTGTTGACAGCTTCAGTTTACATATTGCAGCGTGCACTTAAATGTTTTGTGCACACCATATGTTGACTATGGATGATATAGTTTACTGTGGATGTATTTAGCAACAATCCTTTTAAATATGCAAGAACACCCATGTAGCGCCCTTAGCGTTGCTGGAGCAACATCTGTGTCCTACTGATAAAAGATATTATTATAGGTATTCCTTTTCTTTTAAAAAAACTTATCCAATGCATGAAATAATTTATTCTTACTTTGAATCAACTTGCAATATTTAGCAAATAATTGTTTGGGGGAAATATTTCTTTGCGAACTGCACGTGATCTAAAAGTAAAAACTTCATACTCATTTCCTGAAAAAGTTGGCTCATCAAGAGATGTCAAGAGGTAATTTTTAAAAAGCCAACACAATGTATCGTTTAACACCCTTGGGCAATTTCATCAATTTCTATTGCACTGTATTATTTTTAAGGGGCCATCCAATATTTACGTACGCACAACAGCATAATTTTTCGTTACCCAATCCCTATCTGCACCCGTACATTTTCTTGATCCCCCTCCCTATACGGTATGTAATAATAATTACTCTCCCCCCCCACCCCCCGTTTTGAAAAAAATAATTTAAAGCCAAGTCACAAGATATTGGGGTTTTACTCTGATAGATATTTTATTTTTTATGTTTTTTATTGTTGTAATACCGAGTTTTTCATAGAATTACAATATGAAAATTCAGAATTTATTTTCTTAAACACTTTATTCCAAATAACTATGATAAGAATAGAATCGATATAAGCATGGAATCGCCGTTTTCGTTTATGCATACATAACGGCTGAAGGCACCGGTGGGCGTATTGAGTAAACATCTACTATTTGCAAGAAATGGAAATATGGGGCCGTCCATAAAGACGTCAAGCTACGGGGGGTGGGGGGGGGGGGGTTTTGTGGGGTGGGGGGAGGGGGTCACACATTTGGACGATGTGTTGACGATGGGAGGGGAGTTTAAGAATTGTGACGTCTGCGTCATAACTCGCAATTAAATAAAATATACACTAAAATATGTTGATTGCTTACAATTTATTTAATGACGTTTTACGTGTCTTCACGGCGTTTTAACTTGATATTGGAATGCAAGGCCTACACCAAATAGATTGATTTTTAAATACAAAAAACATCTCATTTTCAAATTAAAAAGATCCGTTCAAGAAAACACATTATTTCTATATGGAAATCTCCCATTAAAGAGGCTAACCCCTACCAATGCGCCTTTGCACAATTTTTTCCACTTTTTATATTATACTAATATGGATCCAATTAAGTATGGTGACCAAATATTGGGTCCTAAGATTTCCTTTAGCTAGAGCGCAACTGTAATTAAAAAATGCAAGACTAGACAAAAACCATGGAAAGAGGCCTCTGGACGCAATGAACGTCCTTTTAGTGAAGGACCATCTTAATAGTTATTATAAGAGATAAGATAAGATACGATACTATATGAATATGATAGGTGAATAAAGGAACATTTTTTGCGCAGATATCCGCAATCTATAATACAGTTGTAATGTCCTAAAAGCTTAAAATACTACTGCATTACATCGAACGCCATTTCACAAACAGTAAACAGTTTTTGTGAACTGGGATAGATTTAGATAATGTGATACTCCACTGTCCACACGTGTATGCCAGTGTTTAATGCAGAGATATTTAACTTGTTTATTTATTTGAATAATCCCAAGTTAATAGAGATAAACAGTGTGAGTTTCTAATCTTTACCAAAGCTTTTGGTGGAGAGAGGAACTGCAGTTCCAGTATTAATAAAAATATGCATATTACTTCAAAACTTTAACAACTGACTAACTATTATTCCCACATATTTTACCGAAAATAAAAAAGCGCTACGAGAAAGTTCATGTTTATCTATAGCCAACGGGAGTTTCATGAGACAACATGTTCACTATGGACTATCATGAAGCACGAGATGGCATACTCAGAAATTTTTGTAAGTGGGGAGATATGACTAACGAATCACGCTAGTTTAAAGAAGTTATTAAATAGGTTTGGGTAGCGGGGCCGATAGAAGAGAGAAAACAACGCTGTCTCTTTACGTCCTTTTTTTAAAAGCATAGACCAAACACTCAAAACGTCCTTAAAGACTGCCATGATTTCTGCTACTATGTTAGGACATTAGTATTTTTTATTTATTTTTAAATATAAATTAATGACTATGCGCGGGTATAAAATACAGATTTCTGCAAAAACGTATCGGCAAGCTGATTCGACAATATATATGCAATCATCATGTTTTGTTTAAATATGTAAGTTGACTAACTTTAAATGAGTTTCCTGTCTATAGAATTTTAGTATAGTATTGTGTACAACTCGAACATGGTTACTTGCCGATTTTTTTTCCGTTCAACATACTTTTTATTTTTAGGTTTTCACATACTGTATACGTTGCTGTCATTAGTCACAAGGCTATGTCTAATTATGCCAATGGTATACATTTTGTTTCAATTGCCGCCCTTTTTTTAGTAAATAACTGAGATGTTTCATCGTATTTATTAAAGGGCGCTAAAATGTATTTATTTTGAATGACTCGTTATTTTTTCACTTTTATAATGTCACAATACGTTTGGGGGTTTAAACAAGACGCGTATCTATTTTGAAAGTAGTAGCTATACTCCTTTGCAAAACCACTAATGTCATCTTTTTATCTTTCGTATTAGCTAGATATTGAATAAATTTAATAATATCTGTAAAACTTTTCAATTTAAATTCATTGCAAATTATAAGGGTTTCTGAAACAGGATTCATGTAGTTTTTATCAATACATATTGAAGCCGGGTGTTGGTGAAGGCGATGGGTGGATGTTGGCTGTGCTGCAAACTCTATTAACAGCAAAAAATTATTCCGTTTCTATTTTAGTTTTATTTAGCCAAGCAATGAAACCTGTTTAATCTACTGTTTTTAATAACAGTGGCTTTCTACTCCTTGGGAAAGTTTCCCAAATCATTGGAATTTTTAAGCCAAATTTACATAAATGGGAATTTTGGAATTTAAAAGGATTTGCCTTAAATATGGGAAATATTTGAGATTGACAAATTTTTAAAGTTGTAATACACACTTGAATACAATAAAAGGTAAAATCAATTTGGAAACATGCCTCATTTTCAATAAGAAATACTTTTGCAATTTGTAAAGTCAAAAGTCCTAAAACGAATTGTAGAAAATAAATAATTTGACCACGCCGCCTTTTCAATTTTAATTTCCGCGTGTCGCTGTGCACGCTATTCCAGCCCCCCCCCCCCCCGATTGTGCTACGCCAAAAGATTTAATGTATGTGGGTATTTTTTAGTCTATCTGGGAATTTTTTTATTCCTTGACTGGGAAAAGTTGGTAACCTTTAGTTACAAGCACATTTTATCACATTCCCGATTATGTTTTTCCATGCCCTAATGCCATGGCACAAAACCAACAAAAACAAATGTGTGTTTTTTTTATTTTTTTCTTCAAAAGTTCATGATTTGGAGCTTGATA